>QLOD02134841.1:0-53115 GCA_003260245.2 Sideroxylon spinosum | reverse complement strand
GAGTTTCCTGTGTGGATTTCCTCGCCACATATATTGTCTTCCGCTTTCAATTATTTGTGTGATTGATTGTGTTGGGATATCTAGCATAGTACACGTGTGTAATATAGAATTTCAGGTTGCGTAAATTAGATAAAAATACATTAAATGAAGAAAAATATCACTTTAACTGGACCTTGTGCCAAATTGTAGCCGTTCAATTTGGTTGCGTAAATAACGTTAAAATACTCAAAATGAAGAAACATATCACTGTAGTCGAACACTAGAGTGCCAAGCTAGAGGCATTTGAATTTAGTTGCATAAATCATGTAAAAGTACATGAAATGAAGAAAACATCATTCTAATCAGACATATGAGCACCAATTTTTAGTCGTTTCAATTGGTTATATATATCACGTAAAAATACATGAAATGAAAAAAAAAAATATCATTGTAATCGGACACCCGAGCGTCAAGTTATGGCCATTTCAATTAGGTTGCGTAACTTATGGAAAAATACAGAAAATGAAAAAGAATGTCATTCTAATCAAACACCCGAGCGCCAAGTAATACCCGTTTAAATTTGGTTATGTAAGTCACGTAAAATACACGAGATGAACAAAATATCACACTAATCGAGCAACCAATCTCTAAGTTATTACCGCTTTAATGTGTTTGTGTAAATCATGTAAAAATACACAAAATGAAGAAACATATCACATCAATCGGACACTCAAGTGCCAAGTTATAGCCATTTTAATTAGGTTGTGTAAATCTTGTAAAAATCCATAAAATTAAGAAAAATATCAAGCTAATTGCATAGCAGAGCGTCATGTTATGATTGTTTCAATTTGGTTGCCTAGATCTCGTAAAAATACATGCAAAGGAAAAAAATATCACCCTAATTGAACATCTGAGTGCCAAGTTATCACCGTATTAATTTGGTTTTATCTTATAAAAATGTAAGAAAAGAAGAATACTATCACTATAATTGGACACCCAAGCACTAAGTTATAGAGATTTGAATTTGGTTGCTTATATCTCATTAAAATACACAAAATGAAAATTAATCAAACACCCAAGCGCCAAATTTTAGCTGTTTGAAACCGGTTGCTTAAATCACGCAGAAATGCACTAATTTAATAAGAATATCACTTTAATCAAACACTCAAGTGTCAAGTTATAACAGTTTGAATTTGTACTTGTTCGATTCCAATGAATATTAATATTGACTCAAAACCCTAAGTGCAGAGTATCTATTGAAGCATAATAACCGGTAAGTACCGAATCGTGTCCACATAGAGTTTTAACAGAAAATCGATGAATTAATGTAGGGATCTTTACTTGATTTGAAAATGTTCTTGGTTTGTTGTGATTTCAAATTAATGTAATGAAAGTCTTGGATCCAAATCAATTCAAGTTGTGAACTATATAGAATTTCAAGGTATTAATTAACTCGATCTAATATCAAAGAAAATAGATCGGAAGATTTTAAACCTTGAAGACCAAATTGGAATGATTGAAAAGTTAAATTGAATTAGAAATTAAGATCAAAACTTAGTTGATTAATATCCATAAATCATAATTGAAACATATGAAATCTAACTTAGCAATTCTCATACAAATGCTTTAAGTGATGCATGAAAATTCTAATGGTAATTCATTTATCTATTTAGAAATTAAACGATTTTAGAGGTTGATTGAGAATTCATCAAGAATTCAAAGAAGAAATCAATTCAGCCATCAATTAAACCTTGAAGTAAGGAAATAAGAATTGAAGCTCAATTACCTTAAAATTCCATACAAATTCAACTACTATCCTTGATTTGAATCCAATAGGAGATACTACTCATTCATAATTGAAATAAAACTAAAATTTGTATTGATTGGATTCATGATTCAAAAGCTAATAAGAAAAAAAATGAAATTTTCGTAGGAAACAAATAAGATCTAAATTCTTTCTCTACAATTTTCTCTCTAAACTATGTAAATGTAAAATCAAAACTATCTATCTTAGAGTTTCCTCATGTTTTTATACGCAACCCAAAGACGTGATTATACAAAATTACCATTGATTTAAAACAATTCATTACAAAAATTTTCCTCATCCTCTATCTGAATAGGGTTTCGGATAGGATTCCTAAACTTAGCCAAAATTCCTCTCCTGAAAGTTTGCATAGCCTTCTGTTGATGGAACATAGGTGCGGACAATGGTCTATCTGGACAGGGGTTTGGAGGGTCTTTGACACTCAGATTTTTTTCCATATCATCCTCAAAACCACCTCTCTATTGATTAAACATGGGTGTGGACACTAGTTTGTCCAAATAAGGTTTTGGATGGTCTTTGACACTTAGATTTTTCTCAGCATGTCTTCAAATCCCTATTTTTATTGATTGAACAGGCATGCACGCATAGGGCTATCCGAATAGGGGTCTGAACAGGTTTCTATACTCAGGCTCCATTTGGCATTTTCAGCTGGTAGCCAGCTTTTTGGCTTTTTCTAAAATAACTAAACTTACCCTCTTACGTTTTATACTTCTTTTAATATTGAAGGGTAAAATTGTCAAATTATCAAAAGTTAAAAAAACTAGCCACTAAAAAGCTAGCTTTTTTCCATTCTCAAACCAAACCAATCCAAGCATTTTCCCACTAGGTGGGGTCGGCTATATAGATTTGACGATGCCAATCAAATCTGCTTAGGGCCATGTCCTCCGTTAGATCCATGGAGGTAAGGTCATGTTTAATAGTTTCTTTCCTACTTCTCTTAGGTCTCTCTTTCTCTCTCCTACTCCTGGCAATCTCCATGCTTTCACACCTTTTAACCGGTGCCTCCATTGGACGCCTTCTAACATGGCCGAACCATTTTAAACGATGTTCTCTCATTTTATCTTCGATCGGGCTATTCCTAATTTATCCTTAATCTCCTTGTTCATAATCATATCTCTCCTTGTGATCCTGCACATCCATCTTAGCATTCTTATCTCCGTAACTATTATTTTTTGAACATGATTATGCTTTATTGCCCAACACTTTGATCCATATAACAATGCTAGTCTTACCGCCACCTTATAATACTTTCCTATCACTTTAAGAGGGACTTTCCGATCACATAAGACCCCCGAAACACTCCTCTATTTGGTTCACCTTGCCTGAATGCTATACTTACATCAGTATCAATCCCTTCATCCTGTTGCACTGTAGATCTAAGGTACCTAAAGTGTTCTTTCTCTACAATCTTATGTGTGCCCAAACTTACTTCTATGCCACCAGTTGTCCTACTTTGGCTAAACTTACATTCCATATTTCCGTTTTGCATTGACATAGCTTAAACCCTTTTGTCTCTAATGTTTCCCGCCACAATTCTAACTTATCATTCACGCATTCTCTCATCTTATCTACTAAAACAATGTCATCTGTAAATAGCATACACCACGGCACATCATCCTGAATGTGTCTTGTATTCTCATCCATGACTAGGGTAAATAAGTACGAGCTTAACACTAAGCCTTGGTGTAGGCCAATCGTGATAGAAAATTCCTCAGTCTTTCCATTAGTCGTCTGTATAGATGTCACGGTTCTACCATACATGTCATTTATCGCCTCAATACATGCGACACACACTTTTTTCTTTTCCAATACTCTCTATAGAATCTCCCTAGGAACCCGATCATAGGTCTTCTCTAAATGAGTGGACACCATGTGTAAATCTTTTTTACCTTCTTTATACTATTTCGTTAACCTCCTTAGGAGAAAGATAGCCTCCATGGTTGATCTCCCAGGTATGAAACCAAATTCATTCTCTGAAATATTTGTTGTCTTTATTAGTCTTCTCTCAATAACTCTCTTCCATAATTTCATCATATGGCTCATTAATTTAATCCCGTGGTCGTTCATATAATTCTAGATATCTCCTTTATTCATGTATATGGGTATAAGGATACTTTCCTCTATGCATCAGGCATTTTCTTACTCTTTAGCACCAGGTTAAAAAGGTTTGTCAACCAACTTATGCCATTGTCCCCCAAACACCTCCAAACCTCAATAGGGATACCATCTGACCCAATCACTTTTCCATTCTTCATCCCTTTTAGTATTTCTCTTACTTCCTCTCTACTGATTCTCCCATAGAACATATGATTTAATTCTTCCCTAGAAGTGGTAAGTGGCCCCAATTATATGACACTACAACTGCTTTCATTAAATAACTTGTAGAAGTAACTCTTCCAAAGCTCTTTTATCTCCTCTTCTTTTATTAACACCTTTTCATCCTCATCCTTAATGCATTTAACTTGGTTTAAGTCTTTGGTACGCCTATCTCTGGCTTTCACAAGCTTGAATATCTCTCTTTCGCCTTCCTTAGTGTCAAGTAGCCTATGTAGCTCCTCATATACCTTTACATTGGCCTCACTAACTGCCTTTTTGGTTTCTCTTTTTGTTTCTTTATACCTTTCCAAGTTCACTTCATTTTGATCCTTTTGCCAAGATTTAAAATGTTTTCTTTTAATTCTTATCTTATCTTGGATAGCCTGACTCCACCACCATGCCTCTTCCAGTGCAGGAGCACCCCCTTTAGATTCTCTGGAGACTTTTTTCCCTACCCTCCTAGTATACTCTGCTATCTTATCCCACATATTATTTGCACTCTGATTTATCCCCCAAACGTCTTCCTTTAGTACTCTTTCCCTTAATTGCTTATCACTTTTCAAGTTCCACCATTTAGTCCTTGAGCATCTATACAACTTCTTTTATCTAGTCCACCTTTGGAGTTGCACATCTATGATCAATAATCTACGTTAGGAAATCAAGCTCTCCCCTAGTATAACCTTGTAATCTTTACAGGCTAGGCAGTCTCTTTTCTGAGTTAAAAAGAATTCAAGTGTCCTTGAGGGGCCATTCTTATAAGTCACCAAATGTTCCTCTCTTTTCCTAAAAAATGTGTTCGTCACCATCAAATCATAAGCCATTGCAAACTCAAAAATATCCTTCCGTTCTTCATTTCTATTACCTTATCCATATCCCCGTGCACTCCTATGTATCCATCTATGTCACATCCTACATGACCGTCCAAATCTCCTCCTATGAAAATCATCTCTCCTTAGGTATCTCTAGTAGCACTCCTTCCAACTCTTCCTAAAACTTCTCCTTATGTTCATCTCCTAAGCCCACCTGGGAGGCATAAGCACTAATTACGTTCACTATGTCTTCTCCTAACACTAACTTAATTGTAATAATCCTATCTCCACAGTGTTTATATTAACTATATCTTCCTTTAGGTCTTTGCTTACCATTATGCCGACCACATTCCTCAATCTATTATGTCCCGTCTACCATAACTTATCCCTAGTCCTTTCAATCTCTTTAGATTTCTGTCCCACCCATTTTGTCTTTTGTAAGCAAGCAATTGCGATACGTCTCATTTCCATTATATCTACCACTTCCATAAGTTTCCTAGTTAGGCTCCCAATGTTCCAAGTACCTAATCTCAACCTTCTATCTTGGACTAGCTTCCTTACCCCCTCACTCGTTCAAGAAAGTGTGAGAACCCTTACCTATTTAACACTGCACCTGGGTGTCATGTAGTGGTTCTTGCTCATTTGTCA
Organism: Sideroxylon spinosum; assembly: GCA_003260245.2. Lineage (NCBI taxonomy): Eukaryota > Viridiplantae > Streptophyta > Magnoliopsida > Ericales > Sapotaceae > Sideroxylon > Sideroxylon spinosum. Next base: position 47,538 of record QLOD02134841.1, on the reverse strand, counting down.
CTGTACTCAGACCATATAGTACGTTGCTAAGCAGGGGACGCCCCCACGAAATTTCATTAGGTCTCAAATCCAAGAATAAATCCAACTAAGTATTGTGCTGGCTATCGGCTACCTAACGCACAACCCTCCTCTTTTGTCCGGGCTTGGGACTCGCTATGTCAAGAATACCCCAGAATAGGCAGAGTTCCCATCCCAAACACCAAAAAAAAAAAAAAAAATAGCCTTTTAGTAGTTAGCTATTAACCAACTAGAAAAAAAAAAGCTAACTTTTTTCTTCCCAAACCAAGTCTCTGATTATTTTTCAACTCTGAATCTCTTCACAACTACTGTCGATTGAACCTGGTTCAAACAAAGTCCTATTTGGATAGGTGTCTAAATAAAGGTCAGCTCCTACAAATTTTTTCTTCATTTTCTATGCAAATTTCCTTCTTTTCCTGTCAAACATAGTAAAAACTCTCTCTACTCATAATATTGACCAATTTCACACAATAATGCACTTCAATTATACTATGAACAATTGTTTAAAGGATTAGATTGTACATTTTACTATACAATCACACCCCCTCACTTGAGTATTTGCTAATCTCTAGCAAAATGAATTCCATAAATAAATTCCCTGTTAGAAAAGAATTTTTTCTTAACACAAAACATGATGCATGAATGTAAATTTTATCAAATCCAAAATTCATATTCTTTAAGTGATCAAACATCAATATAAATACTCATAATTTCCCCAATCCTATCCTTACAAGGAAACATCAATATAAATACTCATAATTTCCCCAATTCTATCCTTACAAGGAACCATTTTTTTGTAAAATCAAATCGTCAAGTTCATAGACATTCATTAAGGTATAGATTCAATCCAATCATGTCTTAAGCTTTGACTCAAACCTGAAAAGGCATACAGTCGTCAAAGACTGAGAGTTGGGTTCACACCTTCTTGAAAGATCCTTCAATAAAGAATAAACGTACTTCAAATTCTCGTAAGAATATTCCTTATAGCAAGAATAGAGTAAAAATCATTGAAAGTACAACTTGGCATAGTGATTGCACGCAATCATTGACATGTTTATGCATCATTCCATTACCTATTTGAGCGTACTGTCAAGCTATCTCAATGATTTGGTTAGTACTTTGTGGTTTATTATTTGTTGATACATGTATTGTTGGTAATGGAAGAAGATAGTGAGACTAAGGAGATCATTAAGTCAAGGAATGAAGAGAAATGGAAAAAGAAACAAGTTGGTAACCTAAAGAAGGAAGCAAAAGCTCAAAAGTAGAAGAAAAAAAACCAAGTACAAACTTAGGGGTGCACCCTATTGTGTTTGGGGTGTGCGCCCTCCTTTGGGTACGCCCCTATTCAAGTGCAGCCTTCCTATTTATCAGCCGTGTGCCTATTAAGACCCCATTTTGGGTATTTCAGTGAGGTACTTCATCAAAAACCTATGAGAGTTGGGACGAGCACACAGACCGCACGGGGTCTCCCTCTGAGATGGTCTTTTGGCATTCCTTGCACTTGTAATTTTATCTTTTTTCCATTGATTTGTTTAGCCTATAAATAGGCTTGTGAAAAAATCCTAAACGGAGTTTTTTTAATCAGTTTTCTAACTTAGTACGTTTCATTGAAGTCTTGGTGTCAATCTATCTTCTCAAAATATGAACATGCTAAGCTAAGGCTTTTAACTTGGTTTTGATCTAAGAATGTTGTGATGCACCAACCTATTCTTGGTTATATAGAAGATATAACATAAAGTAATAGTACGAATATTTATAAACTAGCAATTAAAAAGTATGATCCCTTCAAATGTAAAATACTAAAAGGTGTAAAGAATCATAAAATATAATTCCTAAAAAAGAAAGATTAGGGGAATCTAGATGATTCTGCAAAAAAAAAAAAAAAAAGAAAGAGAATAATCTAGAAGATTCCGAAAAAATCAAGAAGGTTTTAGAAAATACCAGAAGAATCAAGAAGGGCCTAGAATGTCTCGGAAGGATCAAGAGGGGTCTAGAAGGACCTAGAACATTCTGGAAGATCTTAGAAGGTTGGGGAAGATTCTAGATTGCCATTGAGGAATCTAGGCACTTGTGGAATTACCCTTGAAACCTAGAAGGATCTAGGAGATTAGGAAATGGTAGAATATTCTAGAGAGCTCCTTGGATGCCTATAAATAGGGCGTTTGGGAATTAGTTTGAGCATACAAGGTGCAAAGGAAACCTCCCACATTTAAGAGAGGAGAAAGAGGGAAAGAAAGTGAGAAGAAGGAAGAGCACTTCATCCAAGGAGAAAGCAAAGGAAGAAAGGCATTGGTACATCTCATCTACTTTAGGTAACAAACAACACTTAGAAAGCATAACACCTGGGTTTAAGGTGAGTGGTTTGGTATGCTACATATTTTCAAAAAAAAAATCTTTTGTAAACATTTTTACGTATGCTTGTTATCTACTTCCTTATAAAAACGTTTTACTAAATGTCTAAACACTAGTGGCATACGATTCAAATCACTTTGATGAATTTTTTCGTAAAGCATTGTGAATCAATCACTTATTTATATGATGAGATCTTGTGATGCCAAATGGGACCATGATTTTAAGTCCAGGGAAATTATTCTTCTATGTGTAAGTGACCCTAACCACTAGGGAACAGACCTGAGGAGGCTGTGGTGACCCTAGCGATCAATGGTAGAAGGAACAGTTCCTAGTATGTCCTGGTGATCTTTATCGGATCGTCTTAGGGAAATAGTTCCCGGGGGCCAACCCGTGGTGATCCCTAAGTACGATGTTGGATCCAACCTTGAGATGTTATGGCATTCAGTATGGTTCCCAAATAGCGTACGAGTGTCACAGTATTGTTTCTGAGTTACTGGTTTTGTTTATGATTACCTATCGTAGGCCACACATATTTCCTGTTACTAGTTATTTTATATTCCATGTATGTAAATTACTATGTGTGCCTTACCACTCACTGGGCTTCAACTCATTGCGTTAGACCATGTTTTTTCAAGTGAATGATCAAGAGTGTCGCTGGCAGACTCTAGGGACTGCCTTATACTTGATAGTGCCGGGACCTCCATAGGACATTTTACGTACCCATCTCGTATAGATAAGTACATATGTATGCATGAACTTTATCTATGGGCGCTCGGTATGTATGATCGGTAATCCTTTTTGTACCGTATATGTAAACTTATACCGTATATGTAAACTCGTACCTGATAATAAGAGAATATTTTTATTAGTACTTTCTCCTATTGGTGATATTGATAATAGGCTTACATGCTCCATGGGTTAAATTCCATGGTTCATGGGCGGTCATACCCGAGAAGGGGGGTGTGATAAATGTAGTGGTAGAGATATTTGTTTGGCTTTAATGAAATGCTCTTAAACAAAAACTATGTTTTCGACAGATTGTAGACAACATAAATGTTAGGTTTAATTTTAGAGAATGACTCACTTGTGTTATAATTGGGACTTGGTTATGAGTTGATGCTCGTGCATACCAAGTACCTAGTTCAATGTCTTGGTGAAGTCGGAAAGAATTTTAAAACCCTAACATTACATTGATCTCGACTTAGGTGCCAGTGTCAACCTATTGTTTTTCACTGTTTATCAATAATTAGGCTTAGGCGAGCTAAAACCCAGTAGAAGGACTTTACAATTAGCCGATCGTTCGGTTAAGATGCCTAGGGGTATTATGGAGGAAGTGTTGGTCCAAGTAGATAAGTTTTACTTTCTAGTTGACTTCATTGTGTTGGACACTCAACGTATTCCAAATCCTACCCAATCAGTTTTGGTTATTCTCAGAAAACCTTTCCTTGTTACATCAATGTAGTAATCAATGGTAGGAGTGGGGTTATGAAACTTTCTTTTCGGAATATGACCATGGAGATGAACATCTTTCGGGTAAGGAAACAAATGGGAGAGTGTGAGGATATTCGGGAGGTGGACATGATCAATGTTTTGAGTGAGGAATATTTTGATAAGACGACCTTTAATGATCCCTTAGAGAAATCATTGGTGAGACGTGAGAAATGTAAAGCTCTTAACAGAGCAAGTTTTGCAGGTAGTGAGGAGTTTGTGAGTGTTAAGGAATAAGTCATGGCTACTGGTGGCTGGGTACCGGCTTTTGAACCTTTAGAGCCATCCTTGATTAAACCCAAGCCATTGGTTGAGAGTCTTCCTTGTCCCTCTAAGAAACGTTTACCAAGTGAGCTTAAGTATGCATTCTTAGGGGAATGTGAGACATTCCTGGTAGTTGTGTCTGCTAAGCTAAAGAGAGCCCAAGAAGAAAGGTTGTTGGTTATCTTGAGTGCCCACTGTCAGGCCTTAGGTTAAACTGTGGCAAATCTTTAAGGTGTTAGCCCTTTAGTGTGCTCCCATCATATATACCTTGAGGATGATACCAAACTTGTGAGGCAAATGCAACGTTGATTGAACCCTAATATGAAAGAGGTTATGAAAGGGGAAGTGCTTAAACTGCTTGATGCGGGTATCATTTACCCCATTTTTGATTCCATGTAGGTGAGTCCCACCCAAGTGGTCCCTAAAACGTTTGGTGTCACTGTTGTTAAGAATGAGAAAGGAGAATTAGTGCCTCAACATACCCAAATTGGGTGGCGTATGTACATTGACTATGGAGGTTTGAATGCCATAATCCGAAACGACCATTTTCACCTTCCATTCCTAGATTAAGTGCTCGAGAGAATAGTGAGGAAGTCGTTTTACTGTTTTCTGGATGGGTAATCAGGATATAATCATGTTGAGATAGTACTTGAGGACCAAAGAAAAGACCATCTTCACATGCCCTTTTGGCACTTATGGATATAGAAGTATATCATTTAGGTTATGTAATGCACCTGTGACGTTTCAAAGGTATGTGATAAGCATCTTTAGTGACATCGTTAGAGGTTCTTGGAGGTTTTTATAGATGATTTCTCCTTCTATGGAGATTCATTTGATGAGTGTTTAACCAACCTTAAGAAATTTCTAGTGCGTTGTTAGGAGGGCAACTTGGTGCTAAACTAGGAGAAGTGCCATTTTATCGCACAACAAAGAATTGTGTTGAGGCATATAGTATCATGTCGTAGGGCCGAGGTTGACAAAGAAAAAGTTGAACTAATCCAAAATTGACCTACCCCTCGACGTGAGAAATAAATAAGACCATTCCTTGGTCATGCCGGTTTTTACCGGTGATTTATTCAATCCTTTAGTTCTATTGCCCGTCCTTTATGCTCATTTGTTGTCCAACGATGTTCCTTTTGAATGGACATTGTCATGCCAAGAGGCATTTGGCAAACTTAAACACTTGTTTACCACTACATGCATCATCCAAAGCCCGGCTTGGTCTTTACCATTCGAGCTTATGTGTGATGCTAAAGACTTTGCGGTGGGAGCTGTTTTAGGGCAAAGGTAAGAGGGGAAACCTTATGTCATATACTATGCTAGTAAGACTCTAAATGAGGCTCAAGTGAATTATACCACCACGGAGAAGAAGCTTCTAGCGGTAGTGTTTGCTCTAGACAAGTTTAGGTCATATTTGGTAGGTTCACAAGTCACAGCGTTTATGGACTATGCAGCCTTAAAATATCTTCTTTCCAAGAAAGAGGCCAAACCCCATTTAATTAGATGGATGCCATTCTTTCAAGAGTTTGATTTGGAGATTAAGGACAAAAAGGGAGTAGAAAATGTGTTGGCTAACCATTTGTCTTGATTACCGCATCATGTGTCCAAATCAAGTGACCTACCAATTAATGAGCATTTTCCCGATGAGCACATCATGCATATCAGCACCACTCTTCATGACCAATCTCCCTGGTATTCGGACATTGCCAACTTCCTAGTGACGGGTCAAATGCCTACCCATTGGACAAAGGTTGATAGAGGTAAATTCTTACGCAACGTGCGTAGTTTCGTTTGGGACGAGCCCTACCTCTACAAGTATTGCAACGACCAAATTGTGAGACGATGCATTCCCAACCATGAGATCCCTAGTGTCATTGAGTTTTGTCATACTTTAGCTTGTTGAGGCCACTTCTCTTCAAAGAAAACCACCACTAAGATTCTTCAAAGTGGATTTTGTTAGCCTTTCATGTTTAAAGTGTGCATGACTATTGTTTAAGACGTGACCGATGCCAACGATTAGGAGCCCTATCTAAGTGCAATGAGATGCCTAAAATCTTATCATTATTCAGAAAATATTTGATTGTTTGGGGATAGATTTCATAGGCTCATTTCCTGTATCGTTTGGTTTTGAGGATATATTAGTGGCCATAGACTATGTTTCCAAGTAGGTAGAAGCCATTGCCACTTGCACCAATGACCATCGAGTAGTGGTCAAGTTCTTAAAGGAATACATTTTCTCACGCTTTGGGATGCCTCGAGCTATCATTAGTGATGAAGGCAAGCATTTTTGTAACAAGCCCATTGGCATTCTCATGTGTAAATATAGTGTGACACACAAAGTGGGAACTTATTATTACCCAAAGAACAGTGGCCAGGTAGAGTTGGCAAATAGGAAGATAAAGGGTATTCTTGAGAAGACCGTCAATGCCACATGTAAGGATTGGTTATTGAGACTAATTAATGTGTTGTGGGCGTACCGGATGGCTTACAAGACTATTTTGGGCATGTCTTCCTATCACCTTGTCTTTGGCAAAGCTTGCAATCTAGCCGTTGAGATGGACCATAGAGCCTATTGGGTAATCCGGCAATTCAATGAGAGTTTAGATGAGGCCGACATTCTTAGAAAAGTTCAATTGAATGAACTTCAAGAGCTAAGAAATGATGCTTTCGAGAATACGAAAATTACCAAGGCTAAAATGAAGGACTTGCACAACAAGCATATTCCCAGAAAATCCTTCCATGTTGGCTAGAAAATTTTGATGTATAACTCATGATTACATCTCTTCCCGGGAAAGCTTAGGTCTTGATGGTCTAGTCCTTTTATCATCGTCTCAGTTTCTTCCCATTGTGTGTTTGAGGTTCATAACCCACACAATGGTACCACTTTCAAGGTGAATGGCCATCATCTCAAGCCTTATTTGGATAACTCTGTGGCGGAGATTGAGACGTGGGAGCTCACTGACCCTCTCTCTTTTGAATGATGCATGTGTAGGCCTTGTTATATATAGTTAGCATAAGTGTTTGTTTTCCTTTTTGTTTTTTGGCTTGGTGTGTTTTGAGTCTTAGTGAATCTTTATAAATCTTTTTCTCTTTTGTTTGTGTGAGTTATTTTAGGTTTTAGGGTACGTTTTCTTTTTTATTTGGTGCCTAGTTGGTGTAAGTTTGGAAGGAAATAGATTGGAAGTTGCTTAGTTAAGTTAAGTGCCGATGTTAAAAAAAAAAAAAAATTACGTGCCCCTGCCTGATGTTGGTGGCGTGCGCCTGCAAATGGGTACGCCTGCCTGATGCTCATGGCATGCGCTCGTTTGCTTTGGTGTGGTGCACCCGGCCTCGAGTATATGACCACTTAAATACCCACGTAACCTCTGGACTTCATCTTTTAATTATCAAATCAATTCACATTCAGCTGAGACACCCAAGTCTTCACCTAAATTGGCTCTATCTCTCTCACCCGTTCATCCATAACTTAATTTCTCTTCATTTTGGTAACATTTGGACCTCACTGTTATCCACCAATCCGAGTTGAGAAAGTGAGAATGTTGGAAGCTCCAAGTGCTTCATGTGTGACTCGGTGGCTTGCTCATCCAACTTGAGGTGAGTGCTCTTTGTAAGCGAGATTGTTGTGGTTTGTTGTTTTAGGATTAATTGCGGGTGAGGGTGCGTTGTGGTTATTTGGTTGAGATTTAGTTGTTGCTAGTGTGTTTTTGAGAAGGGTTCAAATTGGTACATACCAACTATTTGACATAATGCTTGAATGACTTTGAAAGGGAATTTTTGGAGAATCAAGAACTTCAATTCTGGTCTATTAATGTGGGCTGAAGGTTTTCTTAATTGGGTAATTTGTGGACTATTTTGAGAGCTTAATGAGAAGTTTGAAATGTGTGCATTCTAGGTGTTAGCTTAATTGCTTGTAAGAGCTGGGGAACCTTTAATGAGCTTGTGAGAATTGGGCAGAATTTACATTGTTTTCTGGGATTTGAGTGAGCATTGTTCTAAGTAAGAATTTATGCTTCAATTAAGTTGACATGGTTCGCACTCGAGGCAAGCAAAAAGCACCACCTACTCCTTCTCTATATTCCTTCAAGCATCAAGAAGAATAAGAATATGAGGTTAGAGGATGAGGAAACCGAGCTTGCGAATGAAGAGGGGGTTAATGAAAATGAAGATAAGGATGAGGAAAATGAAGATGATGGAGACGAAGAGAATGAATAAGAAAGTAACACTGAACAAGATGATGAGAGTGAGAAAGAGATTGACTATGATGATCATCGGTTTGTTAGTAAAGAAGCTCAGGATCTTTATAATTCATATTGGATTCAGAAAGTTATCGTTTGTGAGTGAGGTATTAGATTGGAGATTTTTTGAAAGACACATGCCCCATTTCAGACTTGGATGGAAAAAAGGGGATGGACCGAGGCTTTCTCATTTCAAGCTACTACTGACCCAGTCCTTGTTTGGGAATTCTGTGCAAATGCCAAACTAGTTAGGGATGAGGACCACTCGAGACGATCGGGGGTTCACCTGATGGTACGGGTAAGACTGTTACCCTTATTGCTCGTATCGTTCGAGCCTTTTGGAATATCCCATGTGTCCAGGATCCAGGATACCCTTTCGCGGAGGATCACGAGCCCTATCTCAATACTCTTGCACATGCTTTATCTGATAACTAAGTTCAAGCTTGGGGTGGGCAAAAGCAATTTTCAAAGAATAAGCTATGCCCCAACTATCGTATTCTCCATGAGCTGAACTATTCACAGATATTTCCTCTAGCACATGGCAATAAGATCAGCCTCCAGAGAGCCTAGTTAATGTTTGCTATTGTATCTAGAGCACCCATCGACCTTGCTTCCCTCATGTTGACTACCATCCTGGTGCGAGTGCCATAAACTAACATTCCCAACAGTCTCTCTTTTACTGGTCTTATTATGTGATTGTCGGAAGAATCTCATGTCCCAATTGATGACCATCTTCGAACTGTGAGGCCTCTAGCTATGATATTCATTTTTACTATTACGAGAAGTGAGTCTTAGGCTCAACATCATCCTGTACCAACTGACCCTCCACCTCCAGCCCATCCTCTTATTGTGCCTACTATACGTGCTGCTATTCGGGCATTAGATACACGCTAAGTGGCATTGATGCAGAGCAGCGTGTGTAGTATGGACTTCTAGAGTCCATCCTTGCTGCAGTTCAACCACCATCATTGGTTCAGGATCTTCTCCCCACCACCAACTGAGGGTAAGGACCCTCTTGCCGATTCTTAGGCACTTCTGTTGCTTAGGGGCACCTTTTTGTGTCAGTTTAGGTCTAGGCTTTGATCATGCTATTTATTGTAGACCTAAAACTGCTTTTCGTTTGTGGTGTTGTTATTTTGGTTCAGCTGAGCGTTTCAGATTGTATTGATCTTATGTACTCAGACTTTTGGTTATTAATGAAATACAATACCAGTTTTTGTTTCCTTTACTCTTGTGTATAGTTATGTTCTTTTTCTTTTCTTTTATTTTCTTTATTTTCATTTACTAACGTTCTTTATTCTTTTATTTTTCTTTTCTTTTTCTTTTCCCTTTTATCTCATATTCTCTTTTTTTGGTTTTGATTAGTTAATAATGTAGCTTCGACGTACTATCCATCCTTTTTCATCTATGTTTTTACATTTTGAGACTCGCACCCTGGTATATATCGTGGATTGTTGTTGGAGTGTTGTAGAAACTAGGTTGGGGGGTATCTTTAACACTTGCCGGGTTTTCTTTTTAGGGTTTTCTTTTCTGTGCTTGCTTTTCATCTTTGCATGCTTCCTATCATCATGCTCCTTTTTGCACACTATGGACCCACTTATCATTACTGGTTCTCATATTGAGGACAATGTTCCGTCTAGGTTGGGGGGTATTTACAAGATGAGATATTATACTGAAATTGTCAAAAAAGAAAAAAGAAAAAAAACAATTCTGCATGAGTTAGCACAGTTGTTCTTACATGTTGGCTCTTCTTTTGGTTTGGTTGAATGTGTCATTGAGTGAGAGAGTAATAAATAAGTTTTGTTCAAGCATTAATAAGAAACTTGTTCAAGTTTAATGCGTGCTTGTCTTGTGTTTTGTTTACATATCATGGAAGAATTTTTGTGTTTAGGTGGGAAGTTTGGTAGCGTTGGTTAATTGAGCATTTTTGGACTAGGGGAGACTTACAACCCTTTAGTGATGAGCTTTAGAGCCATTTATTCTTGTTTTGAGGGGTTGCACTTGATTTTAGCTCATTTTGTTCCATATTGTGGCTTCCAATGCATCAATTGCATCACACATACTTGCTGAAGTTTCACTTGGTACATCATGAGTTTTTGCAAGCTTAGAACATGAAGCTAGGCCCTCTTTTCCATTTTTGGGCCTTTTCATCCTTTCTTGATATTGAATTACCCTAGGAACCAACTTGAAGCCTTTTTATTAAGTTTTTGAATTTTGTTTTTCTTGATTCCACCTCATCTATTATCCTTTACACCCATTCATACACTTGCTTCACCCTCACATGTCTTGGGTTATGAAAGTGCCTCAATGTTTGAGTTGTGAATTGGGGTGGGAATGTAAGTTTTTGAGAACAAAATGAGAAAGAATATTGGGGTGAGAACTTATGTGTTGTATTATTCATCATTCGTTAAAAAAAAAAAAAATCATTTCTCATTTCTGTTTGCTTTTGGAATTGTGGGACTTGTTCACTGTTTGCAATATTTACAAATGTCTCAATAGTAGCATAGTAATAAATAAGCTTGGGGTTGGAAAGGAATCGAGTGAATTGGGACTTGTGTGGATATGAACATACTTATCCCGAGACTTGTGCTTTGATTTCCATATCTTCCTTTGTTAACCATTACCCATGGCCAAGTTACTACCAGAATAAAGACCTAGCCGATTCTTGGTAAGCAACTCTTGTGTATGTGCATGTAGTGATCTTTTGTAGTTGTATGGTGTGATTTCTTCCATATTGGAATTTCTAGGTATGAGCAATCCACTCTAAACGTCAAATTAGTTCACTTATTCATTTTTTGGGTCTTGTGTAACTTGGTTAGCATTATTTGTTGGATATTTATGTGTGACCCTTGATGAGTGATGCCTTGTGAGTGTTTGATGTCAAACCTTAGCTCTGGTTATGCTCTCTTGACCTTGTTAACTGAATGACATAGCTTTGCACACATACTTTTTCTACTTTGATAGTCCATACTTTCATGCTTAACACTTAGGAAATGCACAGGAGGCTTGAATTTTGGGATTGTTTATGCTTGAACTGGATTTTCCTTTGACCTTAATTACTCTTGGACATATTGAGACCATTCCGTTGATGTTTGTGGGTAGTATCACTGCAAACCCTCACGACACCTTACTCGTTGACCAGGAAGAACCTAGGGGTTTAAAGGGCTTGCCTCACGAGTTCAGTGTGGTCGTGTGTCTCCTATGAAAATGGACTTCCCTTTTTGTTTGAGTCTTTATTCATCTTTGTTTTTGAATAAGTTGAAAATACTTGATTTATGCTCTTTAGTCCAAGGATTTGAATTTTGTCCATTGCTAGTGACTAGCAACATCTAGGTTGGGGGGTGTGACTGTATGCAATCATTGACATATTTATGCATCATTCTATCACCTATTTGAGCGTATTTTCAAGCTATCTCAATGATTTTGTAAGTATTTTATGGTTTTTTATTTGTTGAAACTTGTGTTGTAGGTAATGGAAGAAGATAGTGAGAATAAGGAGGCTTTAACGAAGATACATGTTGAAGAAAGGAGCCACTTCATGATCACTAGGTCAAGGAATAAAGAGAAATGGAAAAGAAACATGCGGGTGGCCTAAAGAAGGAAGCAAAAGCACAAAAGCAGAAGAAAAAAAAGCCAAGTACAAACTTGGGGGTGTGCTCTCATTTGTTTAGAGCGTGCACCCCTCTATGTTTATAGGGTGCACCCCTCCTATTTCTCAACCATGTGCCCACTGAGACCTTTTTTTGGGTGTTTTAGTGAGACATTTCATCAAACACCTATAAGAGTTGGGACGGGCGTACGGACCTCTTTTAGGGGCTCACAAGGCCTCTCTCCGAGATGGTCTTTTGGCATTCTTTGTAATTTTATCTTTTTGCCCTTGATTTGTTTAGCCTATAAATAGGTTTGTAAGAAACTCTGAATGGAGTTTTTAAATTAGTTTTCTAACTTAGTGCGTTTTATTGAAGTCTTGGTGAATTTGCTCTCTCTCTTTTAAGGTTATTGCATGTAAATGACTTACCTTTCAAATAATTTTGCTTGAAGTTTTGAATTTTAGATTTCTCTTTTTGTTTCTGTAATTGTGAATCTCTCTTTGTTGTTTTCAATTTTTATTTTCAGATAATGGATCATTTAAATATCAATCTGTCTTTTCAAAATACGAACATGCTAGGCTAAGGCTTTTACTTAGTTTTGATCTAAGAATGTAGTGGTAGAGATGTTTGTTTGGCTTTAATGAAATGCTCTTAAATGAGAAATATGTTTTCGAAAGATTGTAGACAACATAAATGTTAGGTTTAATTTTAGAAAACGACTCACCTATGTTATAATTGGGACTTGGTTACGACTTGATGCTCGTGCATACCAAACACCCGGTTTAATGTCCCGGTGAAGTCGGAAAAAATTTTAAAACTCTAATATTATGTTGTTCTCTACAAAAATGGTTTCAAAGTTGTATTTCCCGACTTAATACTACATGTTTAAATGTTTAGTTGAGTTTACAAAACATTAAAGCCAACAACATCGAAACCCCTACAGGATTAGATTAACACCAAGTGTGTGTGTGTGTTTTTTTTTTTTTTTTTTATCAAAAATGAATTTCTTGAAATTAAATTGTAATTTTTCATTAGAGTTTTTAGTCAGTAAAATTTCATTTTTATAAAATCTGTCAAAACCAACTTCAAAAACCTAAAAGATTTTCCTTTTTCATTTGTTATTCCTTGCAAGTGCTTCCAAAATAAGTTTTCCAAATCAAGTCACACACTTGCTTCCTATAGAGATGCCCTAGGGCTCACCTAGACTAAAACTATGACTACCTCTTATACTTGAGAGCAAACACACACAGTTTGGGTGAGGTCACATAGCTTTATGATAGGAAAATCCAAAACAAATAGATTAATAGAATGAACTAATCATTGTAGAATCTTAACTTTGTAACTTTCCTTTTTAGTCCTACACCTTTGCTTCTCAAGTACTATTTCTATTTCAGCTTTCCCCATCTTTGCATACTCACATTAACTCCATTACATTACTAACCTTCCAATCCATCTTAACTAGTTAAACACTGATTAAAATTAAAATCCACAAATTCTAAACCAGGATTTACTATGTTACCACAATTTAGTTAATCATCTAGACATAAAATAGGGAAAGTAACAAATAAACTCACTGGGCTATTTATTCCATTTCAAAACCCTTTTTCCCTTCCACATATTCATTCTTTTTTCCACTCCCAACTATAACCAAGCCCACCTATTACTTTCTAAGTTTTGCCAAACTAAATCCAAATAGTCCTTTTTATCAGAAGCTACCCCCTTCACCTAGCTTGATATTCCTGTATATACACTTACGCATCATAAACCAGTCAGCAAACCAATATTTCAACTTACCAAAGTATACATCATTATCACTATAGAGTTCAACATAGTCTTTAAGTAATCAAGCACATGAGTCTCTCTCACCCATTATTCAATACCATCTCACTGACATTAAACATACACACATGTATATATATCTACATATTACGTCAACTTCATCCTAGACTTCAGCATATAAACCTTCATAAATCAAAATTTTAGCATATACATAACATACAAATAACTTAAGAACATACGCAACTTCTACAACTTGCTTAGATAATCATTAAATACCCGGCTTATCCAATCCATGAATGCTAATAGGGCATTTGTCAACTCAAATAGCATTACTAGGAACTCATAGAATGTCGCGTTAGAATTATCCTAATGCCTTACCCCTCAATTAGGGGTATCTAAACCTTAAATTACTCTTTAAAAATACCAATGATTCTTTATACTAAAATCCGACATATCAACCAAATAGTTAAAGTCAAAACTTTACAATTCTTGATATAGAGCCACAATCCCCATGATATTGTATAATGAAAACTTAAACTAAATTAAACCAAAAATCCCTCGTTCATTAATTCTAATCTCTTCCTCATTTACTATAACCCTTTACACATCTCCACGTTCGGCATCAAATTCTTAATTCTAATCATTCTTAAAGCAATTCATAGCCTCATCACACTTATTTTGATCATATCAAAACATCTAATTAGCTATTTACATGAATCTAAGTTACTCATCTCAAAACCCAACAAATATGATAAGTCTGGCATAATTAGTACCTTCAAATACTTCCCAAATTCTTAGATAAGACTTTCAAATATTTTCAAGATCTTTCATTTCTAATTTTCTCTACTATCCTCTATCTTATAACTGAAATTCCATAAAATTTCTATTAACTATACAAAGCCTTAATATCTATTGCATAACAAGTAACCCAACCAAGCATGACCAATTAAATTAACAAATCTAAGTTTCACCTCTTATCACCTTATTTTCTACTTATCATGTCAATTACCAATCACTTGTAAGTACCAGGAGTCGACAAATCAATCTCTATTTATAACTATTGATTCTCTTAATAATCTTCTTAACTTGTTACAACTTCCAATATATTTTTTCTTCCTTCCCTTTCAGATGTTAAGCTAGAAATTTCTTCTGAAAACACTTCTAAAAATGCATGAACATCACCTTGCATTTCATTTCATTTCGTCAATATTGCAAATTTCAATTCATTATGACTTTTTATGCCATTAAGATGTACCAAAATCTCAAATGATAAAACTCCCGAACCTCTTCTCCCCAAAGTCTATACACATCAAGCACAATCATCTTGTTTTTGAATTCTTAATTATTCATTTATGGTTACAATTTTATACTCAATACTTTAATCAAAAAACTGATAATACTACTTTTTTTGAAAAGATTAGTCCCACAGTTGAAATCCAATAACCTCCCATCCATATTATTAATACCTTTCTTGAATAACTTAGTTTCTAGAAGTTTATTTCTCTATTATCATAATTCTCATCTCGAAAAATCTCTAAATCCCAAGTATTTTTTTCAATGACTTTACTTAAAGTAATTCTAACAACCACCAAACTTCTTGACCTCTTACTTAAAGCATCATTTATTATATTAGCCTCGTTCGAAGAACATTGGAGATCTAAAGACCAAAAAATTCCTAGTACTCCATTTAATTACATGGCTTTACAATCAAACCACATTGCATACACAAATAACTTTGAAATTCTTGTGTCCTAAATACATTCTAAACTCTTTTGCCATTCTATTAGCACCATCAAGGCTTTAATACAAAATTATTGCAGTTAATACTCAATCAAGCACAGACAAATCCTTCTTACACGATTTCAATTTTATCAACTTATGCCGTCACTTATTCATTATGCAGTAGCACACAACCTAAATTTTATTATAATCTATTACAAAATCCAAAGCAACCTTTTTTCCACGAGTACAAATAACTAATGCAAAACTTTGGTCAACCTACACTTTGGTCCATAAAATGTTCTTATTAACTTTATATACCAGTTTTTAACTATTTCCCAAGTCAGTTGAATCAATAACTCCATCAGCTAAGAAGTATCCCTACGGAATGTATATACGGCTAGTTCTAGCGTCTATTTAGTATCGGAACTGCTAGACCGGTTTGCTTATTAGGGCAAGATGAGATAGACTGAGACTATGGAACCAGGGCTATAAGTTATGATGAGTACATCTGGGGCTACAGGACCAGTTGTATCCTATGGTTAAGGTTTGGGGATTTATTTTGTGTTTAGTTCTAAGGCCACAGACTAACCTTGAAAAGTATCTGACCCATAATATGATATTGATGTGTGCTAAAGTGATTTGTTTTTAGCATGAGACTGTGGAATCATGACTAAGTAACCATCTAATTAGAATAGTATGATTAAATACGGAAATTTTAAAAATTATAAGATTGTAACATTTTTCATATTGATTAAGTGTTAATAACTTTGCATGATTAAGAAATTATATTTTATAAACATTTTCTGAGCACACGTGTAATTTAGTGCTCACCCCTACTACAGTTGGTGATGTAGGGGTTGACATTCATGATGGACTAGTGGGTTAGTTAGCCGTGTTGGAATATTATAGCTAGATGATTTGTTTTATTTTGCATTCCTACATTTTAAATTATAATATAACGGAGTACTAATTTGGGCCCATATTTGTGACTAGGGATGGGCATAGGACGCGTATGCCTATCCCCCTATTTGTTTTCTAAACTCAAATCAATCCCCATACCCTATCCATCCCTACCAAAAAATTATTTTTACCCCATCTTTGTCTCAAATAGGGATTTCTGCTAGGAGTCGGATACTCGAAATGGAAAAAAATAGCTTTGAAAGTATCAACTAGTTTACTATATGTCTTTCTCCAAATGCAGAGATCACCACATCGACTTGCTTGATTTCAGGTACCAAAAAACCATGATTGTAGAGATATTGTGAAGAAAATATAATAAAAGATCAGTTTAATTAGTAACTCAACTTTTGAAAATTTGAAAGCTAAAATTAATTAAGGACTACAAAGTAAAAATTTAGGCATATACATTAATCGCTATAACACTAGAGCTTTTGAAGCTCTCTATAATTTTGGACTTGGTAGGACTCCTATAGCACTCTCTTTGACTAATGCAAAGGTAGGGTGGCTTGTTTTTGCACTTGCCTCCACTATAAATTTGATGTAGGGTCGAGGAACAGATAGGGTAAGGGTTGAGGACAAACTCATACCCCATATCCTATCCGATCTCCAAAAAATTTTCAAATCTTCTTCCTGTTCAGAACGGGAATTAGATAGGGTACGGACAGGTCAGTGGAAATGGCCGTCCCTATTTGTGGATGGCATTGTAACCCATTTTTAGGGTATTTTAAAGATATTTTGAATATTCAAGAAATTAAATAATGCTTATTTTAATTAATTTCCACTCTGATTAAGTTATATTTGATGTGGTTTGATACGTATTTATGTGTTTAGTCCCCAAGCCCCTGCGTGGTGGATTTCCGGACATGACATTAACTAATAAAATTAAAAATTTTAAACACATATCACAATTATACCACTCAATTAAGTGTCAAGTAACGCAATTGTATTATCCAACAAAAATATTATTATTTATTATAGTATACAACTTAATTAAAAATTGTTTTTTTCATTTAGATTTATTATTTCATAAATAAAATTAATTACATGATGATAAAATATATATATAATAGAGTTATTATCCTAGTCTAATTGTACAACACATTTTTCTAAATTTGTTTTGACTAAATTATTATATCAATTGATTTTTTCTTTCTTTTTTTATTAATTATTTAAACACGTTAATTCTATTGCTATTATTTTAATTTAAAAAGAGTTATTATCTTAATCTACCTGTAAAACACACTTTTTTAAAATTTTCTTATATTAAAACCATAATATCAATTGATTTTATCTTTGTCTTAAATATTTTTAATTATCTAAACATATTAACTTTATTGATATTATTTTAATTTAAAATAATAAAGAGAATTGTAATTATTTAACATAATTTGAATAAGAAAGATTAAAATTTAATTAATTAAGTATATGTTATTTTTATATTAATATAACCAATTTATACGTAGATAAAAATTGTAATTATGTTTGTTATTTTTTTTTTATAATCAACTTAGATAGTTCATGAAAAATCTAACTCAAATTAAAATTGTATTGTTAAATAGTATATATGAAGATTTCAATTTAGATAAAAAAAAAATTAAAATATTAAGAGTAATTGGTACTCCTGCTACTAAAATAATAATTAATTAATAAAATTAAATATCATAGCCTATATTAAATCATGTAATTTATAAATATTTATATATAGAAACAATTTCTACGTTACTATAAATTTCAATTAATGATATTGCCAGAATACCACTCAAACAAGAAAGAAAGGATATTGCTGGAATTTAATAACACAAAAAATATAAAATTTTAACAAAAATAAAAATATAAAATAAAACCTAAAAAATTACATTAACAATCACATTAAATAAAAATATAATGAAAAATCTAAGAAAATTATACCGTATATATTTAAATGAATAAATTGAAAAATAAGTTAAAGTAAATGCTTTCCTTGAAACCTATTAACAAAAAATAAAAAATAAAAAAATTACCAATAATGAAAAATCAATATTAACAATTACATTAAAAATAGAATAAAATCTTAAAAAATTAGACCTTATATATTTGAATGAATGAATAGAAATATAAGCCAAAAATAAGTTCAACTTAAAGCATTATCTTTTAATAAAAATAAATAGTAAGAAATATGAGTAAAAAGGAGAATTATGTAACACATATAATCATGGCGCCAATAATATATATATACATATCAATTACATATAGATCAAATTCAACTTCTTACCAGCATTTTCCTCATCTTTATAGCTTAAATCAAAATACTATTATCTTAAAATAATTAATATATATAAAAGAGCAAATACAAATCCCTATAGTACTCACGATATCATTTTAGGTCCATATATTTCAATTGTAACAGTCAAATCCCTATACTTTCGGTCAAGTAGTAATCTGGTTCTTCTGTTAACTAGTCGTTACACACAAACGTTAGATTGAGGGTAGAATGATAAATTTATAGGATTTAATACAAAAATCACCTCTATAATTTACCCTCGTGTCATTTCAATTCCTCACGCCTCAATTGTAGTAGTCGAATACCTATATTTCTAGTGTATATTTGAAATATATTTTATTAAATTACTTTTAATAAATAAATAAAATATGAAATATGTTTTATTAAATTATATAACATATTTTAATTTAAAATATATTTTATCAAATTATTTTTAATAAATAATTAAATTAATAATATAATTAATTTATTTTAATTAACATGAACTCATCTATAATTATCACTTAATTTGACAACTCTGAATTTACTCAGAACCTCAAACCTTTTACCATCCATCTTAATAAGAATTTCAAATGTCCTGACATTAAATACTATATTAGATAAAATTGTAGGCTCACAAATCACTTGATTAAATTTTAAGCTTCCAAAACGTAGTCAATGTTATAAAATATGATACAATAGGAAGCAGATGAGACACCTAGCATAGAATCCAAGAACTATCAATCTTCTTCTAAAAAAGATTTAAGCACTCATTCTCAAGGAACATGTTCACCATCCATACATCACTCACGAAAAATAAAATCAAGACTCATTCTTATTCAATCCCAAACTGATCATCTGAATACAAGCCCCATTATACTTAATATCATTAGTGGAGAAGCCAATATTATTATTGTCTCATCTTGAATTTGAACTATGGTATCATTAGATAAATAATCGTCACCAATCCATATTAGCGATCAATCACCACTTATCAACTTCATAAGTCATCTATTTCAAAATTTAACCTCTAACACTGCCATTACTACTTTAGAATCATTCCACAATTACACTCCACTCAACAATAGAATACAATATTTGCAAATCCTTGAGTCACCAACTTAGACTCTAAAGCTTTGAACTCCCAATTTAAAATTTTCTATTGTATTCGCAACCACATCTAACCATCATTCTCAATGTTAAAACTACTATTAAAACATCTTTCAAAACTTATACCTAGACCCAACAGATCACCATTATTCATACCACTTGCTTACTCATCAGCTTTACTTATTATCAACAAAGAATATTTCTAAGTTTTCATGTCCCATACCAATAGGATCATAGTTCTAGCGTCATCTCTAGTTTCATCCATTTCCACTACAACCTTTATCACAAAATTCCAATAAATCCATCTTAAAATAACTAAATGTCAGTTATAACACATACGCATGTAACATGTAAGACTCCCACTATCCTCTAGGTATTCTAACGTAGGCTCGGATACCAACCTGTCACACCCCAAGTCTCTTGAGGGATGAGTAATAACATACATACCATGGACTAAGTAACCAATTCCTAATCAGAGCAATATGACAACCCTAAAGTTACGTCTACATAAGATAATAACATTACATAATATAAACTAAGCCTTGGCTATGGCTGAATAATAATAATAAATAAAGATAGGCCTTTACAACCTAATCGAATAACTCTTTTAGTTAAAATTTATATTACAAACCCAAATGAAATTTAAACTTAAGCAAATGAAAAATGTTTAGCCCGCAACAGCTCATGCACTACTAATTCCACCAAGTTCCCATCTAGTTTTTAGGATCTGCCCCGACAACAGAATCTGTAGGGACGTGAGCAACAATCCACTTGTACTCACGAAGCAACATAAAAGCATATATACTATGTAAAGCCACAATGTAGAACTAACATTTATAGCTCAACATATCTTAACATAATTATGCAATATAGAATCCAAATTCTTATGTTCATGACCATCATAATATTGAATTAAACCTCATGTCAACATATGCCATAATCCTTGCACTAAATCTCTTCATTCTATTCATCTATCATTCACTTAACCATACTTATCATAATTATCCTTATCCATATTCCATTCTCATTTTAATTATGGGGGTGGACAAAATCAATGTCATCGTTAGAGGCCACGATTAGCCTTATTAAATGTCATCATTAGAGGCTACGATTAGCCTTATTTAATCTCATCGTTATTAAACGTTGTCGTTAGAAGCTATAATTAGCCAAGCCACGTTTAGTCCTATTGAACGTCGTCGTTAGATGTCACAATTAGTCAGGCCACGATTAACCTTATCATATTTAATCTTATAGGTTACTAACCTACTGGCAAGAACACCAATTCCTAAGTAGGTTTCGAGTCTCTCAACTTTAAAGCAATCTCAGTACCCTTCCTATTTTTATGTACCCACCAATCTTGTGTCTCATTATTATAGACATTTCCTTTTTCGTACTTATCATTCTTATCTTAAAACCATGTTCATATCCTCATCTCATTTAACCATATAACAACTAACATCATCACAATAACTAGTGTAACAATCTCCTTTTTTTTAGCCTTTCATTACTCACGTAATCACTTTATCATGCCATTATCTTATTTAACCATATAATAACAAATATTACCACCCTATTCAATCATATCATAAATATCATCATCATAAGTACAATTGTAACATTATTTATTCCATTCAAACTTACAATAATCATGATAATATCCTATCTCAATATTTCCACACTTCATTACACATTTACCACTCATTGTAACTCAAATATCACTTAATATGGAATAACAAATTTATTACAACTTAATAGGGAACATATGTTCAGAATAAAACATCCAAAATTCTAAAAGTACCTCAATTTTGGCCAAATTCTAGGTCTTTAGAGCACGTGGGATGCCCTTCTTTGGATAACTCCAAGTTTTTATTTATTTTAACTAGGGTTTATCCTTAAAACTTGTTCCATAACCTAGTCCTTATGCTTATAAACCATACTTGAGTAAATTTATAAGTTTACAACCTTGTGTACTAAGAAAAGGGCTACTTAGTAATGAAATTTCAAATTTAAAGCTTCTGGAGTGTTTGGGCACCCCCTGAAGGATCCCAAGTACTCCACTGATTTATTGAGACTGGACAATGTAGCCCAAGCACCTAATCGAGGAACCCGGGTGCCTCCCTAAAGTCTAGAGAACAAAACTTCCTTGGTTTGAGCTCTAGCTCACTTTGTTTTGTTCTAAACTTGGCCTAATCCCATTTATAGTTCAAAACCTTATTTCTAGATGTTGATTAAGACCTAAAAGGCTCCCAAAAGTCAATCAAACATGTTTTACTTTTCTCATTCTTTTAAAATCAAAATCTTGGTTTTAAACTACACATACACATATACACTTATTTCTATAATTGCATAACAAATTTTTATTTGATTGAGGTTAGAGCAACTTACCATCTTCTTTTTTGGTTCCTATTCTCTCCCGGTTCTTCCCCCTTAATACTAAAACGCTCTATCTCTCTCTCTTCATTCATACATATATATATACATGCTTGGCTTGGTCTATAAGCATTCTATAGAGCCCTAAGACTTCTCCCTACCCCTTACTCTGACTTTAGAAAGTATACGAGTGATCCCCTACCTGCATAAGTTAGAGTCACGTCGATCCATTAGTTTGTCACATACCCCAGGCGTCCCCTGAGATCCCAAGTGCTTGCCTTTTTACCCGAGGCACCCCTTTGTCTTCTCTTGAGTAAAAAAGTCAAATTTTAGGTTATTTAGCCCATTACTCCCAAAATTTTTAACCCTAAGCTATCCCTAATGACTTAGATGGCTTAAATAACATATTATCACACCCACAATGTGTTTATAACCATAAATTGATGTCAACACGAAATCCGAGATATTACACTATTCACCCCCTTTAGTGTTGTTATTTGGGACAACATGATGGTGTTTGGAAAGCCATGAAGCTTTTCTTTGAAATGAAGATTAGCGATATTAGTAGCATCCGAAGTTTTGTTGAATGGAATGAAATGGGCCATTTTAGAAAATACATCTACCACCACCATAATTGAATCTTTACCTCTTTGAGTTCTAGGCCACCCCACAATAAAATCTATACTCACATCTTCCTAAGGTGCTATTGGAATCAGAAGAAGAGTATATAGTCCAGCATTACTCCCATGTATTTTCGCTCTTTGACAAGTAGCATAACTCTTCACAATCTCTTCAACATCTTGCATAAGATTAGGCCAATAAAATTTCCTTGCAGCATGCTTAATGTTTTATCTTGACCAAAGTGTCCAGCAAACCCTCCATCATGAGTTTCACGAATAATGGCTTATCTATGAGAATAATTTGGCATACAAAGCTACGTTCCCCAAAAAAGAAACCCATCATAAATAAACATTGGTTCTATGGTCCATTTGAACAAGCTTTCCAAAGATTTCCAAAATCAGAATCATTCTCAGAAGGGTTTAATAATATTAAAACCAACCACTATAGATTGCAGGGCTTTCAACAAAACACATCTTCAACTCAATGCATCAACTACCTTGTTCAATTTTCTTGATTTGTGTTTGAGAACAAATTAAAAAGATTAAAAGAATTCTACCCATTTTGCATGCATGCATTCAACTTGTGTCGGGTACTCAAGCACTTTAGTGCTTCATGATCTGAAAAGAGCACAAACTCCTGGGTAACAAGTATTGACTCCAAAAATTAAGAGCTTAGATGATTGCATCGAACTTCTTTCCATAAGTTGAGTACTTTCTCTTTGCTTTATCTCTTCACTAAAGAAAGCAATGGGTCTTCCCTCTTGTCTAAGTACAGTACCATTCACCACATTAGATGCATAACAATCAACGTCAAACACTTTGTTGAAACCTAGAAGTGTTAGAACTGAGGATATAGTTATCTTCTTCTTGATCAATTCAAAACTTTCTGGAGCGTCGTGCTCTATTTGAAACTTTCTTCGTTAAGGCATTCAATGATAGGAGCTACTAGTGTGCTAAATTACATTATCAATCATCTGTAGAAAGATGTCATCTCATGAAAGCTCCGCACGTCATGAATAATTTTAGGAACCGGCCAACTTTATATTGCTTCCAGCTTGCTAGGATCCATCTTGATTCCTGCATTAGACACCACATAACCCACGAAAACAAGATTATCAATAATAAAATGACATTTTTGTAAGTTAGCAAAAAGTCCTGTCTCGTAAGGTTTGAAAAACACTTTGTAGATGCTCCACATGGTGGTCTTGTAAAGATTTTCTATAATCTAAAATGTCATTGAAGTATATAACCACAAACTTTCCAGAGAAAGGTACAAGAACATGTGTCAAGGGCCTTATAAAGTGTTTGGTGCGTCTGAAAGCTCAAATGGCATTATAAGCCATTCATAGATTCCTTTTTCCAATTTTTAATGCTGCTTTTCAATCATCTCCTTCTCTTATTCTGAGTTGATGATAGCCACTTTGAAGATCAATCTTGGAAAACTCCTGAGCACCACAAAATTGATTAGGCAAGTTATCAAACCTTAGAATTAGAAACCAGTACTTGATAATGATGATGATGATAACTCTACTATCAATACACATACGCCATGAGCCATCCTTCTTTAGGAAAAGAAAAGCATGAATAACACAAGGACTCATACTTTCTCGAATTAGGCCTTTAGTTATCAACTTGTCCACTTGCCTTTTTAATTCAGCTTGTTGGCTTAGAGTCACTCGATAGGCTACTTTGTTAGGTAGATAATAAAGACTTATGCCGTGGTTTTTTTTGAGTTGTTTAGCATTCCATTACCAAGAGAACGTAAAGTTTAACTTACTTATTTAAAGCATTTTCTAGTTTTGAAGTCGTTAAAAAAGAATTATTAACCTTGTCACGCCCTAGGTTTTAATAGAAAAGCTAGAATATAATAACCAAATTATTTACTTGAGTTCTTCCCTAACCTAGCTGTTTAAAAATATTACACATATGCCAAGCCCTATTCTAACTGTTAATTGTCGTTTTGGATCGGCCATTAGCCTATGTCATCCTCAATTTTTTCTATTAGGCAGCCTCTCTGTATAAAACCCATAAGACGGGGTGAGCTGCTAAGTCCAGTAGAAAAAATATTCAAACAATGTCAATAAGTAATTTCATATAAAGATAGATATTAAATGCTCAAAGCAATTATGATTATCAAATAAAATATACGGTAGCATTACAAATTAAATAAATAAACAGTGTAATGCTCATGCAAAGCTACTCTATTCCCACCCTTATGACACCTTGCCACCTTTATAACCCCTCAACAAGTTCTTCTTACAAAGTGCAAGAATCATTATAGTATTTACAATAATCCCTTCCCACCCTTATGACACCTTGCCACCCTTATAGCCCTTCAACATATTCTTCATGTAAAAGTACATGAAATGGTTATAGTATTAACAATAACCCTTTTTTACCCTTATATCATAATTCTATTGCCTTAGCCTGACAGCTTAAATTCTCAAATTACAATTAATAGTATTAGCCACACAACTATCAATAAATTTCACAATATCTGAGAGTAATTCTTCAAACCCGTAAAGTCCAATCCCATCATTTTACATTCTCCCGTAATATCACAATAGTCATGTAATGAAATTACGTATTTCCATTATGCCTTATACAAAAATACTAAGTTTCAATTGCAAGAATAAATCTTTTTTTTGAACGGGTTCGGTGATATTTCTTGCTAACTTTTCTTATGATCTGGGTTAAATTATGTGTAAATAAATTATGACTTGTCAACAAATACTCGTATGTTACTGTCTAATCACTTCAATTATTGTATTTGGTCCAAGAGGTCTAGATTAATAATTCTATCATTACCAATAATTTTACCCAAATTGTTTGGACAAATATCTACCTCCCTTAACTAATCACTTACTAGTACTTTATTATTATTAGTACCATCATCATAATTATTTATTATTATTATTATTATTATTATTATTATTATTATTAAAAAGAGGCTTCCATTTACTTAACTTCATATTAAATACCTTTTACTTAGTGATTATGGATATTTTGCTAAACAAAATTAAATTATGGAAGTGGTTGCTATTGATTTAGTTCTGGGTCTAAATTTTGAACCAAATAAATTACTTACATTAAACCATTAAAATTTAATCTAAATTAATAATATAAACTCAGTAAATAATGTACCACCATTACATCTTCAATCTATTAATATATATATATCTATAAATTAATTACCTTAACAAAGTTTGGCAAAAATTTCTCTAACATTTCTTTTTTCCGTGCTCCCTTACATGACCTTCTTCTTTCTACCTCCCTTTTTTCTCTTTTTTTTTTTCTTTTAATTATCTCATGCATGAGTGAACTTCACATATATATATATACACACACACATTAGCATCACCATCTCTGTTGTATCATGCTCATCATTAGTTAAATTTTTTTTTTTTTGGGCACTGCCACGAGGCTTATTGTAAGCCCCACACACACACAACATTTATTGCCTAGGTGCCATAGACTAGCCACGTGCATGTAAGTCCACCAATTTCACGCTCTCACATTTTCACACATAGGCAAAAAAATTAAGTATGGAAAGTAGTCATATGGCCACAATTATACACGTGCCAAATTCAAAGTCTTTTATTTACTTTTAACCACTAACAACCTAATTAATTTATTGGTTAATAAATTAAAAAAAATAATTATAGAATATAGCATTTACATGTTATTTTGTTTTATTTTACTTTTTAATTATTATTTTTTTCAACAAAAATTTAAAGTAATACCAAATTAACACAATTCAAAATTTCTAGGCATAAGATAAAAATTAAACAAATAATGCAATTAAACTCGAGATGTCACAAACCTCGTTAGGAGTTTTCACTTAAGGCTATAAGGGAGCTAAGGTAATCCGAGCACCCACTTTGATAAAAGAATAGGTATTTTGAAACACATTATGTGACACCTTCCAATCAGATTGCCAAGATCTTCCAAGTAACGTATGGCATGCATCCATTAGCATAACATCATACCAGATTTCATCCTTGTAATTCTTACAAATTAAGAAGGAAACCAAATATTTCTTTGTAACTTTCAATCCATTGCTCTTTTGGAACCATTGAATCTTGTATGGTTGAAGGTGAGGCTTAGTTTTTAAATTTAGATTAGTCACCATCTTTTTAGCCACCACATTTCTGCAACTCCCACTATTTATAATCACATTATGAACCTT
This sequence comes from Sideroxylon spinosum, assembly GCA_003260245.2. Lineage (NCBI taxonomy): Eukaryota > Viridiplantae > Streptophyta > Magnoliopsida > Ericales > Sapotaceae > Sideroxylon > Sideroxylon spinosum. The sequence goes on along the minus strand of QLOD02134841.1, from coordinate 20,602 downwards.
CTCATGGCTAGTGCATCTTAGGGATGGGTATGAAACATGTAAATGATAGGTACGCTTATCCCTGAACCCAAATCAATCCCTATACCCTACTCGATTCCCATTGAAAATTTATTTTTAGCCCCCATCTGCACCCCAAATGGGGAATGGGGATCCCTGTGGGGAATAGGTACCCTAAATGGAAAAAAAAACATAAAAGTTTTAAATTCCACCCTTCAGATTCAAGTATAAAGTCCAAATTTCAAAATTTTCAAATTCGACAAGCCTAACTGCCTAATTATCCAGTCCAAATTCTAAATTTAAGTATTACTGCATAAGTATCAATGTAAGTTTCAATCTACAAGGTTAAACCTAAGGCTGTTAACACAAATCAGTTAAAGGATTTCGAAATTGTTTGGAGATCGGGTAGGGTACGGGTCGGGATAGACTCATACTCATGCCCAACCCGATCCCTGAAATTTTTCAAAAAATGTCCCCATACCCTACGTGATCCTAAAAAATCCCTAAACTTCCTATCAACTTAAGACGGGTATCAGATAGGGTATGAACGTGTCAACCAAGATGGTCATCCCTAGTGCACCTGGTTTAAAAAATGTTATCTTGCAACCATGAATCATCACTCCCTTAAATTATATTGAGGCTCATTTGAATTACCAATGTTTCTCCTTCATTAGCATATTCGATGAATTCTTTAATCTTCTTTTCTTTATGGTTTGTTTCTTCATATTCTTCAATAATAGTTACTACATTTCGGTTTGGACATTCTGAAGTTATGTGACCATAGCCTTAGCACTTAAAACACTTTTGGGTAGTAGAGGAACTAGTTAATATCTTTTGGCCTGCACCTCCATCTCCCTTCACTTCAAGCTTTTTGGTAATTGCTACTTTACCAAGGGGTTTAGTTGAGCTAAAGGTAACACTCCCAGTTAGAAAAACTTGCTCTAGGGTAGTTTTCAATAGGTTGTTCATTTGTTGCTATTCAATGGTGATAGCAAGTTTTTGAACATCATTAAATGTTCAAAAGGGATGTAACCCCATTGCATCAACAAGTTCCCTTTTCAATATCCCAAAGAACCATGCAATGGTTTTCTCTTCCAGTTCACTAATGTCACACAGAAATATCAAATACTCAAATTCCATGGTGTGCTCTTCCACAACCATATTGTATTAATTAAAACTATAAAACTTTGTGATATTATCTTATCAATAATTTTCAGAAAGAAATCTCTTCCTTAGCTCTTGTTTCATCTTCTCCAATTAATTGCCTTCCTACTTTCTCTATTTCTTTCTCTTCTCAAGTTTTCCCACCGAAGTGAAGCATAAACCTACAACTTGATAGCCACCAATTTCATCTTCCTTTCCTCCAAACACTCCGTAAAATCAAATATTCTTTCAACAGTGTACAACCAATCTAAAAACACATCACCTTGAAAATCTTCTATCAAATTCTGGAAGGTAAACCTTCACATCACCTTCACGAGTTTGTGGCTTCCTTCATGGAACTTGGTGATCCTTATCACTTGACTGTTCATCCAAGCCAAAAGGATTCTTATCTCCATCTTCTCCATACGTTTCATGTTGATTTCTTCAATGTTAAGTGCTATTTTGTTGCTCATGTGAGGGTGAAGCCATTCATTTAACGACCTGAGTCAAATGGTCTAATTGCTCCATGATCTCATCTTGTCTTCACTGGATTCCCATAATTTGAGCTTGCTCCAATGTAAGTCCTCTTGAAATTCCTTCTTTAACCATAGTTCATTACTCACTTAACACAACAACCTTAAGCTTTGAGACCAAATGATGCTATTCTGGAAGGTGTGGAGATGCTACTATAGATGCTCAAAAAGTAAGAGCATAAATCCATAATATTTTTACGGCACTCTGAACATAAGAGTACAAAAAAAGTTATACAGTTACAGATACTGGGAATGGAAGAGCATAAAATAGTTATGCTAATGCGTTTGGGCTGGAGAAACATAAGATCAGGAAAAAAAAAAGTTCAAGTACGCGTAAGCAAACTCGGACACCCTAAGTTGTTAAAAAAGAAAAAACTGGATAAACCAAACCACAAAATGAGGATACAGATTATCATCATCTCAAAACATGAAGCAGGGGTAAATTCATCACTTCAGGGATATAGAAACACCACCTTAAAGATATGGAATTAATGAAAGCTCACCATTCTTAGAAATCCACCAAGAGATACAGAACTTAAAACGAACCACAATGGTCTCAATTGATTAATAATCTGCAAATCTTTCAAACATACTAACTTTAAGAGTTACTTATACTTGGAACAACCCACCAAAAATACGAAAAGAAAAATAAAACTTTCAAAAACCAAATTACAACTTCGAAAACACAAAACATTAAGAATGAAAATAATGACCAGATTCAATGCATCTTATTTAACCAAGCAGGTTGTTGAGTAAGTTAACCAAATGGTGGGTTGGTCATATCCGAATTCTTGGGCTTAGGCTATTAAATCGAATGGGATTGGTTCTTCTTCTCATAAGCCTTGTCAAGTACATCACTAACATAAGCCTGTCAGTGCTTAGTTTGGTTGATTTTACCATGTTGTTCCTTTTGTCACTTTGATCTTTAGGCCTAAGTTGAAAATAATGATTGGGAGGGGGTGTGGAGCTGCAGCTTCCTCTCAAAGCTTCACCTTCAGGGGGGTGTGTGTGTGTGTGTGTGTGTGTGTGTGTGTATTATACATGTTGGTTGTTCAAAGAAAGAGAGGAAGAGAGGCCTACAGAGCCGAAGATAGACAACGATCAGTAAGTATATTAAACCTCAGTCATTTCGACATTAAAATTACAATAATAATTTGTTTTGAAAGGTGAAAATGAATATACTAAGAAATAAAAAATACATTACAAAATATTAGGGGCATACGCCTCGTATATATAATACAGCTCAAAACCAGCCATTAATAAGGGAAATCAGCAGCATTTGCAACTTCAAAGAGCAAAATGTAGTAGCAAACATAATTAAATTAGATTTAATCTGAACATAATGGTATGAAAATCTTGATGTTAGGATAAATGGTTTAAGCGTATAGAGTATGCGAAGTTTTTGGGTTTTGCCAGCAAGTCACTGTCCTTCTTTAGATCACTATCTTTTTCGTTTCTTCACTTAAGGTAGGGAAATTTTTGCATTTACGTATAAATATAGTATGTAAAGACTACTAGGTTGTTGATGTTGAGTTTATTTCATGTTATATATGCCTGTTATTAGAGAAATCCTAAGTGACCCATCTATATATGTGTATGTATATATTTGTAGGCTGAGAAGGAGTTATAAGTTTACATCTTAATTCATACTTAACGAAACCTTAAATTGATTGGTTTATGTGAATCACATAAGTTGTAGGGTGTTGTTGGAAACACAGATTTTTAGAAATTAGTGCAACTTGGAGCCAAAGTATGATCAAAATTGAAGAACCAATACATGAAAAATAACAAAGTAGCCTTGTTGTCAAAATCCCAAGTGCATAGGACCTTTAAGTCAGCACACACCATGGTGGGTGCACACCCAAGGGACCCCGGTACCTGTCCTTCATCCGGAGCTTTGGATTTGGCCTTTTTTTTAATATAACTTATAATAATTTCTCGTGTATTAAACTTATTTGATCTATTATGGCTCTTTATGATAACAATGATTGTTTAAAGCTTGTTAAATGTAAGTTAAGTAGTTTGAATAATACGTATGGTTGTGTTATAATTTGATGGCTTAGAATTTGAAATGGATATTACGAAATGATAAATGCTTTGGTTGTAACGCTATGGAACCCCTGATAACGAATGATGAAAACATGAATAAGATGTCAATAAGGAAAGTGGAGAGAGATGGTAAAATGGATTGTGATTTTACATTGATGTTTGATTGAAACATTGATAAATGTGATAAACAATAAGAGAATGATTTTGTGATTGCGGGGTTGAGAATACTGGGAAAATAAGGTAGGTACAAAGATTACCTTTGGGTTGAGAGACCCAAGACCTACTTAAGACTTCGTATTCATGCCAGTAGGTTAGTAGCATAGTACATGATGGTTATGATTTTGGCTTATTGTGGCCCGTGGTCAAGTACTACATATACGACCTGTTTAGTTAATCATTCTGGTTGGGTGTTAGCCTATAGAAATGACTTTGTAGTATCCACTCCTTGATGTGATGTGACAACTTGGAAAATGATAAAAGAACATAATAAAGTCAAGAATTTGATTATCGTTAATGTGATGCTATGATTATTAATATTTCTTGTGATTTATCAATTTCATTATTCATTGGCATATGATTAATTGATGTTACTTTCATAAGATGATAAATTGTTTAATTTTTTGCATATTATATGTGTTGGTATTATGCTTCATGGGCACGTGTTGGTGCTCACATCCCTACAGATTATGCTGTAAGTCCTAACACTGAGTCTTAGTAGGCATTGGTTGGATTAGAAAACATTTACATTACAATTACTTAAGTTTTATTTGCTATTTAGGACTACATAAATTATTTAGATTTGAAGTTTATTCAATTGGGTTGTAAAGGCCGTAAGGCCTATGTTTAATTATTTTTGTGGGATATGTTTGGAGTATAGTGGCCTGGCTTAGCTGAGGCATAGTTTATCTCTAATTTATTATTGCTAGTTACTATGGATGCTACTCCAGGGTGGTGGATGTAAAAGCTGAAATTGTGGATTTTTATCAAATACTTTTGGATTGTGAATCATCTTTATTGTATCTAGGTACGTGTTCTATTCTTCTTTACATTTAGAATTTCATTGACAATACTTCTAGTGAAATGTTGGCTACTCCAATTCTGATGAGGAGATTGAAGCAATTTTCTTTAGCTTACATCCTAATAAGGCTCTAAGTCCTAACAACTTTAATGCATTTTTTCTTTTAACGAGCTAGGCATATTGTGGGGAAGGATATTATTAAGGCAGTGCAAGAATTATTTTCTTAGGTATGTTATTGCGGAAGATGAATGCTAAAATTATTACATTTGTGCCCAAGGTCCCTAACTCTACCTTGGTTAAGGATCTTCGGCCTATCTCCTAAAGTAACACTATTTACAAATGCATTACCAATATTTTGGCTGAAAGAGTATAAAGGATTCTTTCTTCTATTATTGATGAATCTCAAGCTACATTCTTCGTTGGTAGGTAGATTTAAGATAATATCTTGCTGGCTTAAGAATTAATAAAAGGTTACCATAGAAATAAAGATCCACCACGCTATGCTTTTAAAGTTGATCTTATGAAGGCATTTGACTCTGTTCGTTGGGAATTTCTTCGTGATACTATAGATTTGCTTAGTTTTCCTAGTAAATTGATTTGGTGGACTAAAGCTTGTGCTGCTTCTTGTATGTTCTTTATTACCATCAATGGTGAATTGAATGGTTACTTTCTGGGGTAGAAGGGATTGAGACAAGGTGATTCTCTATCACCTTACTTATTTATTATTTGTATCGAAGTCTTATCCCAGATCATTACTAAGAAGATAGCTGAATTCGTTTGAGATGCTCAAAGACTAAGCTCACCTACTTATGCTTTTTTTATGATCTCATGATCTTCTACCATAGAACTATTGAATCTGTGGTAGTTCTAAAGGCTACTCTTGATGAATTCTTTGCATTTTATGGTTTTATTTCCAACTTAGCCAAGAGTGATATGTTTGTTTTAGCTATGGATGATGACGTTAAGATGCTTATTACTGATTGTATGTGGTTTAGATGGGGTAGCCTTCCTCTTAAATATTTGAGGGTTCCTCTATTATCGTCTAAACATCGTGCTATAGATTGTGTTGGCTTAGAGAATAAGATCTTAAACATAATTAAGTCTTAGAGTAATAAATTTTTATCTTTTTTTGGTTGGCTCCAATTGATTCAATCAATGTTGTTTAGTATCCAATCCTATTGGTACTACCAATTTATTTTGCCTACAAAGTTACAAAGTCCATTGAAGCTAAGCACCGGTCTTTTTTGTGGAGAGGTACATCTCTTCCTTCTACTAATGCCAAAGTAGCTTGGCAGGAGGTTACTAGGCCTAAAGAGAAAGGTGTTTGGTTTCTAAAGAAGATTAAAGACTAGAATAGAGCCGCCATGTCCAAGTATTTCAAATTAAAATGTGATCTTTCTTCCACCTCATTCTAGGTAGCTTGGACTTGTGCGAATTTACTTAGGAGAAGTCAATTTTGGTTTGCAAGGTGCCTTGGGATTACACTTTGTCTTGGCAAAAAATTTTACAATTACGACCTCTTATTCTTCCTTATTGCACTATAGAGTAGGGGATGAAATAAATATTTTTTCGTGGTTTTGTCCTTGGATGCCTAGAGGTCGTATTTGCATTTCCATGGATGCTAGGATTATCTATGATTCTGGCCTTTCAAAATGTGCAAAGGTTATTGATATCATCTCTCATGGTAGGACTTAGCCTAGTGTTAACACTATGATCATATGGAGTTTCAATAAGAAATCTAGCTTTACCTCTTTCCTTTGGTTCTAATGGTAACCAATTAATATGGAAACCAAACAGTGGTGTATCAAGAATTTCTCTAGAAATTCTCTTCTTCAAGTCCTAAGGAAACTAGGTTTCACGGCTAGGGTTTATCTAGCAATTCTCTTCTTCAAGTCCTTAGGGAACTAGGTTTCACGGCTAGAGTTTATCTTACATGAAGAGAGCGTAATTCTCGTTTGTTTGAGAATGCTTCAAATGATGAGGTTACTTTGATGACAAGTATGGGATAAACCATTAGACTACGTGTCATAAGCTATAAGTCCTTTTCGAAAACAGGTGTTAATCGACATTTGATATAAGTGTGGTCCCTTCCTTCTTCTTCGTTGGAAAAGTAGAGTTAGTTCTTGATCTGAGTGTTCCTTAGTCATTATATGGGCATAGGACTTTGTTAACGGGGGTATGCCCCTTATGCTTTGTACATTATTTTCTCATTTTAATGTAATTCATTTTACCTTAAAAAAAAAGCATGCTTAGCATATGTAGCTGTTTTCTCCTTGATGTGAACCGAAACCTACTCATGAAGTTTTTTCATCGATTCTGCCTTTTTAATCTCATCCATAGAAGTCCACTCATCAAGTGAGATAGGAACAAAATCAAAAGGACCATTTGAAACCATAAACCACCTCAAAATGGTGAAAACTTTGTAGCTCTATGAACACAATAATTCTATGCAAACTTCATAATAAGCAAATAAGTATCCCAATTCTTCAAATTCTTGTTTATAATTGCCCATAATAAAGAAGATAGAGTTTAATTCACTACCTCAGTTTACCCATCAATTTGGGATGAAAAGAAGTGCTGAAAAGTAGTTTCGTCCCAAGTTTCTTCCAAAGAGTCTTCCAAAAATGGCTTAAGAACTTGGTATCATGATCAGAGAAAATGCTTTTAGGAATCCCATGCAATCGCACAATATTCTTAAAGAACAAATCAGCAACATGAGCTGCATCATTAGTCTTATGACAAGGAATAAAATGAGACATTTTGGAGAATGGATTTACCATAACTATCACCGAGTCTTTTCCTCACTATGATCTAGTCAATCCAAGAACAAAATCCATGCTAATGTCCATCTAAGGTTGTTTCGAAATGGGTAGATGCATATAGAATCCATAGGAATTTTCCCTTCCCTTAGCTTTCTTGCAAATACCACATCTCTTAACCATCTTATGAATAATATCTAATAACATCTCAAGCCAAAAGAAATGTTCTTTTAGCAGCTCATAAGTTGTTTTTTTCCCCAAAATGACCACTAAGACCACCACCATGAACCTCATGTACAAGTAATTCACGAAAAGACCCCGAAAGAATGTACATTCTGCCAATCTTGAACAGGTAACCATCATGCATAAAGAACCCATCATAAGCCCTTTTAGCATATTCGGACACCACACTACCGAAGCAGGGGTCACTAGCATGTTGTTCTTTCACTTGTTCAAAACCCAACAATTTTGTATTCAACATGGAAATGAATGTATACCTCCTAGAAAAAGCATCATCAACAACATTAACTTACCCCTTCTTATACTTTATAACATATGGAAATGACTCCAATAACTCCACCCATTTGGCATGCCTTCTATTCAATTTATCTTGGCCCTTAGGATGCTTCAAAGATTCATGGTCCGTGTGGATAATAAACTCTTTAGGCAGTAAATAGTGTTGTCATACCTCTAGAGCTTGGATCAAGGCATAAAGCTCCTTATTATAAATGAAGTAATTCAATCTCGTACCATTTAGCCTCTCACTAAGAACGTAATTTTCCACTTTTCTTGCATCAAAATAGGCCTAATACTGACCTCAGAATCGTCATACTCTATTTCAAACATTTTGGCAAAATTAAGAAGTGCTAAAAAAAGAGCAGAACATAATTTCTCCTTAATCAACTCAAATGTCCCCTTTGCCTTCTTACCCACCTGAATTCATTTTCCTTTTTTAAACACTCTATCATAGGCACACCAATAGAACTAAAGTCTTTGACAAATTTCCATAAAATGAAGCTAACCCATGAAAACTTCTTATGTTTGCAACACTACTCGGAGTAGGCCATTCACAAATTGCTTTAACCTTTTCCTTATCAACCTCAATTCCCTCACTAGAAATAGCATAACCAATAAAGATTAAACTATCTTAACATAACTAGCATTCTTAAGTTTCCCATACAACTTAGCATCACACGAAGTTTCAAACACAGCTCTAAAATGTCTCACATGATCATCAAAAGTTTTACTATAAATTAGGATATCGTCAAAATAAACCACAACAAACACCTCAATAAACTTCCTCAAAACATGATTCATGAGCCTCATAAATGTGCTAGATGCCTTAGAAAGCCCAAATGGTATCACCACCCATTCATACAAGCTATGCTTAGTTTTAAAGGCTAATTTCTACTCATCATCTTCTTTCATTCTAATCTGGTGATATCCACTTATCAAATCTACTATAGAAAATAGAATAGCATCATGCAATTCATCAAGCATGTCATCGAGTCTTAGAATAAGGAAGAGATTCGTAACTGTTATCTTGTTGATAGCTCGATACTCCACGCACATTCTCATTCTACCATCCTTCTTTAGAACAAATAATGTAGACATGGCACAAAGACTTAATGAATCACACACATAGTCTTTTTCCAATAGCTCACCAACTTGATTTTGAATCTCGTTGGCCTCTGTCACGATCGGATTCACACTCGGGGTTCACGAGCACGGGTCGCTTGTCATTATTGTGACTAGTGTATCTGTGATCGTCCACATGTAAAAACTTTTTTTTTTTAATTTTGTAAAGGGCCTTGATTATAGAGAGTATGAGTCGACACCTGACACTTTAAAAATGGGTGTGTCTTTAAAATGTTTTTAATTTGTGATTTCTTAAAATTATGATAAAAGGCCAATTTTTAGAGACTCTTAACTAATCTACGCAATAAGAAGTAATGGGTTCGGTGGTTCATTTATGCTTGGAAGCCAATACCCCTAGATTACCCTAAGATATCCAGTATCCTTTCCAATCCTTACAATTATAATCTCACCAAATAATGTCTGATTACTGATATCACAGCAAAACAAACTCTAAATATATGATGTATGAAAAGTGAGAAGGCTATGCCTAATGAGACTGCCTACATATCCTGAGCGAGAATCAAACCAATAGTAGTTCGGGTGTGAGTGTAATGATGTGCTTGCCAATTTGGCAATAATGCTTCCTGGAGGCTTCTATATGCATAGGAAGACTTTCTAAATGCAATTTTAAAGACTAATCTCCTGCTAAATTCCATACATATGGCTTCTGCTGAAAATTGGTTTTAAAGAGGTTAGTTAATTATGATGCAATGTTTTGGGGGTCTAAGAGACCAAATGAAAGATGAAAGGTACAATGAAGGTGATGGTGAAGATGATAATAATAGCGGTGACTAGACTCAGGCTATATGCCTAAGCTACCAACGTACTTTCAAGAGAAGATCAGGTCAACATAGTTCGGACCTAAAGTGGTCCAAACTACATGTATGTTTGATAGATAAAGGATTGATCATAGTCAAAGTATCAGTTGGGAAGTTTAGTGCTTGGAATATAACTTTAAAGGAGTCTAGTGAGTTGGTGAATCAGTGCCTGGCACATGATATAAAGTAGAGAATTCCACTCTGATATAAAGTTTCACTCTTGAAGTATGATTTAGTGTTGGGAGGATACATTGCTTGGCACTTAATTTGAGAGTAGCTTACTCTCGTTAGGTTAAGAGCTTGGCTCTATGTAGTCTAGTCTAGTAGGGAGCTCAGCTCGCAAGCTTGGCTTGAAGTTTAAGCTAGTGGGGAGCTTGTCACCCAAGCTTGGCTTCAACTTTGGTTTGGTACGGAGCTCTAGGTCTAGTAAGGAGCTTGGTTCTTGAGCTTGTGGTCTGGTGAGGAGCTTGGCTCTAGATTTGATCTGGTAAAAGCTCTATTTGGTCTGGTGAGGAGCTTGCCTCCGAAATTTAACTCGAAGTCAACTTAATTGTAAGTTTGGCCAAGTCTGGAGCCTAACTCCAATTTTATTCAAGTATGGAGCTTGGCTACAAGTTTGGTCAAGTAATGAACTTGGCTCCTGGTTTGGTCAAGTCTATGCTACGTGGATCCAAAGTTTGATGCTATGTAGATGCTCAAGTATAATGACAATTTTATCACAATATTGATGTATTCACAAGATATGTTTCACAGATATTTCTACGGGGGAAATAGACCTTAGAGATTAATTGTTTAAACAATCCTAAGCTATTTCCATTCTCTGGAGTGTTAAACAACTTTACATCCTCGTGAGTGTGTACTTGCATGCTTTCTGGTGTTCTACCATTTTTACCTTTACTTTACCATGACAAATATCAGAATTTAAGTAGAATATCACACATAAACATGCATCATAACATGGTATTATGTGATGAAGAAATTTCTAAGAATATATTAGCTTTATCTAGACAAAATAATGCATTGGGCTAAACTTGGACTGGAAACATGAAGTAGACACTTTTCATTGGCAAAATGAAGATTTTTATTTTATAGAAAACATTTTCACTTCAGAAAGCTAACTACAACACTTAAACAAACAAAGTGTAAGAAAATAATTTAGAGAAAGAACTTTATATCGAACTTTAAGACTCTAAAAAGGAGAAAACTCAAAAAGCTTCCAAACACCCTCGGAAAAACCCCAAATGGCTGGCTACAAGGAGAGGAGAAGGGGCAATTTTGAGGATGGAAATGGGAGGAAGGGAGGTGCCCTTATATAGGGGTGCCAAAGTGTTTGCATTTGAAGTTAGGAAAAAAAGTTTGTAAAGCCTAACAACCAAACAAGTTTGAAATGATAAACGAAACCATAATGTTTTACTGAACAAGCTTTACAAGCTTAATTGCTAAACAAAACAGGCAAAATAGTTTAAAAACAAATTAGACAAACAAATTCATAAAATGGAGTAAGCAAACAAACTTGAACAACTTAACAAATTTAAAATTATAAAAGAAACCATGAGGTTTTGCTAAACAAGCTAGGTAAACTTATTTGTTAATCAAGGTGAGCAAACTAGTTTAAATAACACCATAGGTGAACAAATTTACAAAACAAATTAGGTAAACAAGTTTGAAATAACTCGTTAAACAAAAACGTTTCCAAAAAAAGGTTAACGAATAAGTTTGAACATCAAAAGAAGTAAAAAAGTTTACAAAAGGTTTTCGGTGACATATGTAAAAACAAGGCTGGTTTTGCCTGAACCCTAGCTCATACCAAGTTTTACGAAGTTTGGGTTTCACCCGAGAATGGTCGAACCATTCTAAGACCTTTAGCATAGTTTTCGAGAGATTCCCAAACCTCTTGGGCACTTTTCAGAGCAATTTAGACCAATTAGGTCAAAACCAAGTGCTTGCTTATCCCAAGTGCAGGAGTCAAGTGTAGCAAAATAAACCGGTTTGAGTCTGGGTTGAGTCCACAGAGAGTTAGATTCAATTTCTTGATTTTAGGTGATGACTTAGGGCGACACTTGTTATTAGATTAATTTTAATCACTTTAGATGGTTAAAAAGAAGAGAAAATCCAAATTTTGGTTGGCTTGAGTGATTTGGCTTGGATTAAGATTAACTAAAACAATAAACTAAAAGAAATAAAAATAAAAATATAGTATTTAAAGACAATAAAATAAGGACAAAATTAAAATGCTAGAATTTAAAGAATGGCATTTAAATGCGTATTTAAAGACAATAAAATAAGGACAAAAATTTAAATGCCAGAATGTAAAGAACAGTATTTAAATGCGATATTGAAAGTGCTTGGAATATGAAAGAACTTGACCCCAAACCAATTCCAATGATAGTATATTGGTGAGGAAGTTTGAGCATGCTATTTATCTCGGCCTAATTACCTATCCCTAGTGGTAAAAGGCCAGAAGATTTAGCAATAAAATTTAATGAGATGGAAGTGTGACTTTATTAAGATTAGAGATGAAAAGCTCGTCCTAATAAGACATGGAATCAGTGTTTAGGGATTTCAAGAAACAAGTTCATGAATAACTAACCGATTATAATATTGCTAGGAGATTCCAACTGATGAATCCCTATATATAGTTTAAGATCATAACATGCTCAACCTCCTTACCTCAACAAACCATTTTCATAGGTTTGGAGCCAAGGGGGAGCCTAGCCTACTACATATTACGACTCTCATTCAAATGAATAATAGATGAATAAAATTTAATTCCCATTGAAATAAAACTTAATCTACCACAATAAATTGAAAGTACAATATTGAAAACTAATCTAAAGAAAAGGATGGAAAAGAAAGGGATGAGAGAAGGGGGTGAACAAATTTAATTAAAACCTACCGCTTGTAATTTTAAATTGCAAGGTTAAAACACATCAAAATCTTTCAAATATTCTTCCAAATATTTCATAAAACTCAAACTAAGTCTATAGGGAATTTAGGAGAAGCAAAGAAAAAGGGAGAGCAGATTTTTGTTTAGGTTTTTGCACTTTTCCCACGGCTGGAATCCTTTATTCGTTTTCAGTAGATTAGGGTTTAAATAGATTTAGAACTAGGGTTACAACTGCGGGGTTTCTTGGCTGGCAGCAATTTGGAGTGAACTTTGGTTGAAATTTTTACCTTTCAAACAACTGAATTTGAAGATGTCTTCAACAGAAAAGTTGTATATAGTCGAGTCCTTTTTCCAACGGTGTATACCACAAGTCATATTGACCTTCGTAGACAACGTTATGGCCGAAAAACTGAAGAGGTGTTGCGTTAGAATTTTCTACCGTAACACTTGTTAGACTATTTTGAGCTTGGGACTACTTCGTTCTTCTTGGCAGCCATGATAATTGATATTTTACATTAACATGGCCCTTGGGAGTTCTAGAAGATGTGTTAGCCTTTCTTTTCTGTGTTTTGGAACCTGAAACACACAAATGACATTTAATCACAAGAGTGAGATAACTAAGCTAAGATTGGGTATTTTAATAAGTAAACATACATAATTGGCATGTTTAAGAGATAAAAATCATATAATATGGCATGCCAATTACACCCCCCAACAACAATCTTGCTAGTCTGTAGCAAGAATATTAAGAAATATATCTCAAAGAAACCCCCATGATTTTGGTGTGAGGGCTTTCTCATGCTTTTGCTCACAATGCTGATAACAAAAATTGAATTAAAGTTTCAAAAAGGCATATACTTAAAAAAATATAATTATGATTGAGTAACTAGTCAACTATCCACATGCAAGTGTGTGTTCATTTAGAGAAAAATTCAAACCAAACATGCATACGTGCTCCTTAAAAGCTTGGACTACAAATCTCACAAGGCGTTTCACTCAAAAAAATTGAAGCTCATGGTTCACACATGGAATGCATCATTAGTGAAGTAATTGCCATTCAATTGCAATCAAGATGCAATTCCGAATCCAAAAAAAAATTATTTAAACAATGAAAGGTTAAATTTGGTATAACTCCATGAAGGAATAGTTCACAAATAAGATAATCTGAGCATGATAAGAAAAAAAATTCAAGAAAGCTCAAGCCTAAATTTATCTTCCCAAAGATTTTGTAGGTCTTTGTCTTGGTTGTAATGGGGCCGAGGGTTAAATGGTTGCCAAAGAAAAGATGGGATGTTCAAAAAGTGTCTTGGAAAATCATATGTGACCAACAACCCTCTTTCCTCAAGAACTTAACCACTTCTCTCTCTCTCTCTCTCTCTCTCTCTCTACATTCCCCAAGCCAAACATTCAATAGCTAATTCTTCTTGAAACTAACCTCATTTTACATTCTCGTGAAGATACATTTGATCTACTTTACGAGGATGATTCCAAGATATATTTTTTTTTCTTTTCACTCTCTTTTATTATATATATATACATATATCACATTTCAATTGGGATGCTTTTCTCTATTTCAAAACACCTAACTAACATTGAATTTTTTTTCCAAGACACTTAGGTAAGGTAATAGATGTTTCTTTTCAAGGGTTTGGGAGATTTTGTGGCTATTCAGAAGAAATATCAATTTTTTTTTTTCAAGGCACAACTTGGCTTCTAAGGATAATGTAAAAAAAATGAAAGTCATAAAGGTTCAAATTTTTAAACATGGCCTAGTTTCATTTCTAAGGGTTAACTTAGCTAAACAAGAGGCTCAAAATTTATTAACTCAAACATGCTCTTCAAAGCCAAATGTGAACCCAAATTCAAAATTAATGGAGTTACTGAAAGAAATGAAAGTGAATAAATTATATAAGGGTAAATGTACATACTCTCTCAATGAAAGCTCAAAGTGGCTCGAAATCTCACATGGTAAAAGCCTTCACTATAGCTAGGGTCATGTATGTATATTTAGGTTGAACTAAGCTCTTCATAAACACATACTATTATGGACTTAATGAAATTGGCTCAATCAAAACATTTTCTTTTTCTAAGCTCTTTAAGAAACAAAGATGTAATTTTTTTTTTTTTATCAAAATAAGGGCATCATTCAATATAACACCTCAATGACCACCTATTCTTTTCTTTATTTTATAATTTTTTAGAAAAGTTGAAATAAGAAAAAAAACAAAAGATCTCTATCTCCCCCCTAACTAAAACATAGCATTGTCCCCAGTGCTTTTACATTTAAGGAACAAAGAAATGGAATATGGGAAATCATACTTGAATGTAGCGGGGAGAAATATGGGAACACACCAAAACACTAAAAAAAAGGGAAAATAATGTCCAAGAAAATCACACCCAAAGTTATTCAAATGGGGACGGGTTTATCAAATCCATTGATTTAATTTCAGCCACAAAATTTTCAAAATAAGGCTTGAGACGGTGGCCATTCACCTTAAAAACATGATCATTTGTTGATTCTAAATCTCAATTGCCCCAAAATCAGAAATAGACATAATAATTTATGGTCTGGTCCACCTGAACATTAACTTGCCTAGAAATAGATGAAGACGAGAATTGTATAACAAAACCTTTTGACCTAAGTGAAAGGACTTCCTACAAATGTGCTTATCATGCAATTCTTTCATTTTGTCCTTAGAAATTTTTGCGTTTTCAAAAGCATCATTCCTTAGCTCCTCCAACTCATTCATTTGGAGCTTACGTTGATTGGCCACATCTTCAGAATTATCATTAAATTACCGAATGGCCCAATATGCATGGTGCTCAATTTCAACAGGCAAATGGCATGGCTTTCCATAGACAAGCCTATAGGGAAACATGCCCAAAATAGTTTTACCGTTCGAAAGGCCCACAAGGCATCATTTAGATGGTTAGACTAATCCTTGCAAGAAAGGTTTACCGTATTTTCCAAAATGGTCTTTACCTCCCTATTTGCCAATTCAACTTGGCCACTAGTTTGTGGATGGTATATACTACCTACTTTGTGCACAATCCCAAATCGTTTCAGTAAAAATACCCACAGGCTTATTATAAAAATGTTTTCCCCTATCACTAATGATGGCCCTAGGCTTTCCAAAGCGGGAAAAGATGTGTTCCTTTACGAATTTAACCACGACTTGATGATCATTAGTTCTGGAGGCAATGGTCTCCACCCATTTAGACACGTAGTAAATGGCCACAAGAATGAATTGATTACCAAATGAAGTTGGAAAGGGACCCATAAAATCTATACCCCAACAATCAAAAATTTAAAGCACTAAATTTAGAGGCATCATGTTCCTTCTAGTTAAGGTCCCTAACCTTTGATATCTATCACAACTAATGCAAAAATGAGTGAGCATCTCTAAACATGGTTGGCCAACCAAATCCGCTTTGTAAAATTTTAGTAGTTGTTTTCTTTGCAGAAAAGTGGCCTCCACATGTTAGACTATGACAGAATGCAAGCACACTATAAATTTTATCATCTGGAACACAACACTACAATTTGGTGAGGACAATACTTAAATAAATAAGGGTCGTCCAAGAAAAATGAGCGCACATTACACAAGAATTTTTGCCAGTCCAATTTGGACCATTCAGAAGGTATTTGCCCAGTAGCAAGGTAATTTGCAATGTCTGCAAACCATGGTTAGGTAATAGTGGATAGATAAAAAGATGCTCATCAAGGAAAGCCTCATTTATGGCAAGGTCAGTACAGACAAGGTCTTGTTTAGGAAGTCGAAACAAATGATTAGCTACGACATTTTCTACTCTCTTTTTATCACGAATTTCAATGTCAAATTCCTAGAGTAGGAGGATCCATCGAATCAATCGAGGCTTAGCCTCTTATTCGGTGAGCAAATATTTTAAGGCAGCATGATCTATGAAAATGATGATATGAGACCCAACCAAATATGAACGAAACTTATCGATGGCAAAGACCACTACCAAAAGTTCCTTCTCAATGGTTGTATAATTTAATTGGGCCTTATTCCATGTTTTACTGGCATAATAGATCACATGCGGCTTTTATCTTTCCTTTGCCCTAATACTACCCCTACCACATAATCACAAGCATCGCACATGAGTTCAAATGGTAGGGACCAATCAGGTGTTTGCATGATAGGTGCAGTGGTCAATTTATATTTTAATGTAGTGAAATCCCCTTCACATTGTGCAGTCTACTCAAAAGGTATATTGTTTTCTAAAAGATTGCAAAGAGGTTTGGCCAATGCATTGAATGAATTAATGAATCGTCGGCAAAACCCAGTATGACCAAGGAAAGAACAGATGTCCTTGACATTTCTAGGGGTGGGTAATTTTTGAATTGACTCAATCTTAGCTTTGCCGATCTCAATTCCTTTAGAAAACACAATATACCCTAGCACAATCCCTTGTGTCATCCAAAGTGACACTTTTCCTAATTAAGCACAAGATTGCTATCCTCACAACACGTAAGAACCTTTTTAAGAATTTAAAAGCAAGTTTCAAAGGAATCCCCATAAACTGAAAAGTCATTTGTGAAGACTTCAAGGTATCTCTCAACCATATCACTAAAGATACTAATCATGTAATGCTGAAAAGTTACTGGTGTATTACAAAGCCCAAATGGCATCTTTTTGTAAGCGAATGTTCCAAATGGCCAAGTGAAAGTTGTTTTTTCTTGATCCTCAAGAGCCACCTCAATTTGGTTATAACCCAAATATCTATCTAAGAAACAATATTAGGCTTTGCCTGTAATTCTTTCTAAGACTTTGAAATTCTATATTATGCTAGATAATCCAATCAATCAATCAATCAATAGACTAGAAAGATGTGGAAAGCGATTTATAAGACAGAGAAATCCACACAGGAAAACCCCAAATACTTTCACTAAAACCAAACATTGGTTACAACTCAAATCTCACTATAGATCGACCCCTCGACTCTATACTCTGTTTGACGCTTGCTTGACTCCTCGATTCACCAACTCCTCTAGTGAAAGCCCTTTAACTCCTTAAAGGCACACTACTGAATCCTCAGTAGCTCTGCTGAATCCTCAGCGATCACGAATCCGAACTCCTTCGGATCAAAACGATGCAGAACTTGGCTAAGCAATAGAGAGAAAACAACTGGCTTGAGCATCTCTTGTGAGTGGTTATTTTCTCAGAACTATCTCTTCGGAACCCTAGAAACGTCAGGTTTATATATGAGTACAAAAACTGCATCAAAAAGGATCCATAACAGCAGACGGAGAAGCCGAACCGTCACCTCGCGGGAAGGGCCTACCCGTGGCCTTGCCGCACGACCACTCTGAAAATTGTAGATCTTGGCTTTATCCCGTAACTAGGTGCGGTCTTCCCATGGGCTTCCTGTGTTAATGCACGTCCGGCTTCTTTCAGTTTCCTTTGACTTTTGTGTTTATCCAAACCAGTTTCCTGAGACATCTTTACTTCTAATACTAACCCAAGACTCTAGTATCTTAGCCTATACTAAATCTAGTAGTTACATGACACTTTAATTGATATTGTTTTGATTATGAATTTGCCAATTACAGTATAGTCCCTAACAATCTCCCCCTTTGGCAATTCCATGTCAAAACTCAACTAATCATATTTACAAGGAGATCAATCCTAACTATGTCTCATAAACTGTGTAATGTCTGCTCAAATGAGTTTGTTAAAAGAAAGCCTGCTTGCTGCACACTTAAACAAGAATGATCAAGACATCATGTGGAAAAAAAAAATAAATAAATAAACGCATCTCATAAACCATAGAACGCAATGCCATAGATATATAATCCAAACAGAAATACATCAGAAAAGGTACATAAAAGGTACATCCAAAAAAAATCATCACACTCATCACACTACATCATCACACTAGTCCCCCTTTTTGGTTGGAATAGACAACAAGAAACATCACTAAACACCAGCCCTCGCATCACCTCCTACATCATCATCTCCACCCTCACCAGGAGGAGCACCCATATCTAGAAAGAAATCATCTCCGAATGGGGCACCAAAGTCAAAGGCATATGTGTTCAGGTTCTACTGCACCTGATTAAGCGTGTAGTGCATCTCATCCTGACGAACCTGCATAGCCTGTAGACGAGTATCCATGACCGTCTGAACTGTCTGAAACTCGACCTGACGAGCATCAATAGATGAGAGCCGCTGATAGACATTATCCTGGAATAGACGGTTCTCCCCCTGAATGGATGCAAGCATAGCTCCGAGCATGTCCATGTCATATATAGGAGAAGGACCCGTAGAGAGACCCGAGAGCACTAGATGAAGGTGGAGGACTCATAGGACGTGAAGGATCACGACGAGCAATAGGGTTAGGACAAAAGTGAGATCGACTCCTACGGGTAGACACATGATCAATGGGATTCGGCATCCGAATCAACTGATAGTTCGGGGGAACCTCGACACCTAGAGTGAACAGGTAGTGAGTAATGAAGAGACCAAATGGTAAAGAGTCAAACCTAGAAGTAGAGTCACGGCCTGCAGCAATCTGCTGAAACATAAATAATGGAAGGTTAAAAAGACGGCCAGTGACAATGGAGTGGATGATACGACCACGACGCTCAGAAATAGCAGTGATATGAAACGACGGGTCAATGGAATTAGCTACATACAAATGTAGCATCCTATTAACCTCAGTCAACTGGCGGTGGGGAGTAGTCTCCCCAACCCAGTCCACTCGTCCCTCAGGTAAGAATACGAGCAATGGTCTAAACTGATGGACCATTGGTATCAAGGACAGGCTCAAAGTCAACCTGATCAGGTCGAGGAATACATAAAAACTGAGAGATAATAGATGGTGTCAACTCGATATTAACAGACCGGACATAAGAGTGCAAGGCACCAGAAGTAAGGTCAACCATATACATATTAACATAAAACTCCCGAACCAACTCACCAATAGCACACTCATGAAAACTGACCAGGTGACCCAGAAAAGTCAGCATAAGCTATCCAACCTAGATGCTCAAAGTGTTGTACAACAGTAGGGAAATCACGGAGGACAATGCCCCATTCCATGACAATAGGACGATACTTAAAGATAGTGATATAAGTGTCCTTTTCAGTTTCTCCCCTAAAACGATGATCATCAAAAGCGGGGCGAAGTCTACGTCTAGGAGGCATGGTGACAACACAAACAGAACGAAAAGAAGACACAAACGAAAATAGACAAACTAGAAGAGATAAAACTAACAAAAAGAAAGAAACAAGGAGACAAGAAATGAGAATACCTGAACAAGATATGATCACGTGACAGGGACACGGAAGAAAGGCTGAGAAACAGTGTGAAAATGAGTTGGAGGAGCCTCGGTCAGCCTTAAAAGAGGCTTCTAGCGAGAAGAGCACACCCGCGCCTATCCAGCGGTGTTCCCGCGACATCCCGCACCCATCCAGCGGTGTTCCCACTAGAAACAAAAATGCAGAGGCTCCGCAGTATTGTCCCGCGAGTGTTCCGCGAGGTACCCGCGCCCATCCCACGAAGGGGAAAAAATGCTACCTGCTGTATCTTTCGAAACTTAGAGCACTATTCCAATGGGTATCCCGCAGATCTTCCCCCTATTTGTTTTTATGAAATTTTTTTTTAATAAGAAAAAAAACAAGGGTAAAGCCTCACATATCAATATTGTTCAAGTCCTATGTCTTTAAATACAAAACAAAACAGAGTTTCACACTTGAGGTCACACATAAATAGATATAAAATTAAATTCCAAA
>QLOD02133892.1:0-19435 GCA_003260245.2 Sideroxylon spinosum | reverse complement strand
TGTTTTCCTTGAGAATTAGGCAGCCCCTCAATGAAATCCATACCAATACTCCTGGTATTGGTAATGGTTATATAATCCAGGTGTAGCCACTGTTTCAGGCTTATTTCCTTAACATACGTCACATTCTTTCACATAATTTCTAATATCCTTCCATATTCCCTTCCAATACAAAATAGAAGCCATTCTTTTTGCTGTAACTTGAATTCCAGTATGACCTCCCGTTGACCCATCACGGTAGAGCTGCCAAATTTGATGTTTCAATGTAGGATCCTTGCCCATTACTACCATTCCCTTCCTTTTCGACTTGCTTGCTGGTATAGGAATACTTGGAATGAGCTTCAGGATTAACTTGCAAATCAGCAATGATCTGCTATATAACAGGATCACTAAGCCAAGAATCTTGTAACTGCTCATAAAGAGAACTAGAAATAGTAGTTAGCGCCTTAACAAAAACATCATCATGCGAGATCCTGGATAAGGCATCTGCTGTAACATTGTCTCTTCCTTTTTGTAGTTTATTTCATAGTCATAAGGAAGCGACTTAGCTAACCAGCTATGCTAATTGGTGTGTGAATTCTCTGTTCTAGTAAGCATTTCAAGTTGTGGTGATCAGTTTTGATGACGAAATGCTTGCTAATAAGATAATGATGCCGCTTTTTAACTGCATATAGGATAGCAAACAATTCCTTCTCATAAACTAACAGTGCTTGATGCTTTGGGGGTAATGTTTTGCTAATAAATGCTGGAGGATGGCCTTCTTGCATCAAAACAACTCCAATGCCCTTATCTGATGCATCTATCACTACAACAAAAACTTTGGTAAAATGTGGAAGTGCCAGCGCAGAAGCAGTACTCAAAAGGCGTATTTCAAATTCTGAAAGGATTCTGTAGCAGCAAGTGTCCAAGAGAAGGAATCTTTCTTGCGCAAATTTGCTTTACTTCAACTAGTATTGGCCAATCCATCATTGCTTGCACTTTGCTTGGATCTGTCGACACAACCTCCTCAGATACAAAATGACCCAAGTACTCAACCTTCTTGCCTCCAAAGTTGCATTTGCTCATCTTAGCAAACAAGGTATGCTCTCTGAGCAAGGAAAGAGTTGTCTTCACATGCTCAAATGATTTTCCATGCTCTAACTGTAAATCAATATATCATCAAAGAAAACACAAGTTCCGAAGATGTAGCCTAAAAATGTCATAAGGCTTTGAAATGTAGAAGGTGCATTAGCGAGACCAAATGGCATAACTAGGAATTCACGGTAGCCATCATGAGTCCTAAAAGCAGTCTTATGCACATCTGGTGGATGCATCTTTATCTGGAGGTAACCAGATTTAAGATCTATCTTAGAATAAGTAGTTGATCCTTGTAATTCATTAAGTAACTCTTCTATTAAAGGAATGGGAAACTTATCTTTCAAAGTGAAGAAGTTGAGTCTTCTATAATCGACACACATCCTCCAAGTATTGTCTTCTTCACTAAAACCACTAGAGTAGAAAATGGGCTGGAACTAGATTGAATGATACCAGAATCCAAAATTTCCCTTGTCATTTTTTCTATCATATCCTTTTGAATACTCACATATCTATAAGAATGAATGTTTACTGGTTGTGATCCTTCCTTCAGTCGAATATGATGATCATAACCTCTAAAGAGGTGGTAAGGTTGTTGGCTTTTTGAATACATCAGCAAACTCTAGCAGTAGAGACTCCAATGCAGGGCTATTAGTAGTCACACTATGCTGCTCATGTGGATGAGTCAATAGATGATGGAATTGCACGGAACTTTTTAGAGTAAACTGTCTGCAACTGGCAATAGTGGACTGCTGCTACTTGGAAGTCTTCTTCAGCATTTTAGTTAGCTTCTCACCTGACACTATCTGCAAGTTTAGTTCCTCTGTATTGTCCTTTTTCAAACCATAAAGGGTGCATTTCTTGCCATCTGTCATGAATTTCATTCTGATATGCTGGAAATTACTCATGAAATCTCCCAAAGTGATGGGCCACTACACTCCTAAGACCAAATCGTAATTATCCAAAGGTTGAACCAACATGTCAGCTGCAAACTCCATTCCTTGCATTCTCCAAGAAAATCCTTTACACACACCAGTACATAAAAAAGTGTTGCCATTGGCTGCTGACACTCTAATAGCAGGAATTTGAGTAAGTTCACATCCAAGTTTCTTAGTCATCCTTTAATCCATAAAATTATGAGTTGAATCCAAATCAATGAGAACCTGTAGTTGCTTCTGTCCTGCGTACCCTACAACCTTCATAGTTTGAAAGTTAAGGTACCTCTGTAAGAGCATTACAGCTAGGTGATCCTGTAATCGCTTACATGGATCACTGGGGTTGCATTTCTTTTTCAACAGCACTTGATTGTTCCCAAGTTTCGTTGTCATCCTTTACTTCACTTAAGACAATTTGTTTTCTCTTACACGTATGACCCGACATAAACCTCTCATCACACCAAAAGCATAAACCCCTAGCCCTTCTTTCATCCACTTCCTTGCTAGTAAGAGACCTATTACCTTGCCAAAGTGAGATACATGGTTTTTGGGGTTTTGGTGGCTTTGTCTAGTTACATTTTGTGTATTGCTGTTCTTATTGGTAGTTTGTAATGGACTTTGTGAATAACTGGTAGTCATTATAGGTTGTTGGGAGTAAGAGTGATTATTTTGGGTTGAGGCCTTGATAAAACTGGGGATAGGTGGGTTCTTGGGAATGTTATGATTTCTATGGTTATTATTGGAACTAGAATGAGAAGCATTAGAAACATGAACTGTGTCTTCTTGTAGCTTGGCTAATGAATATGCAATTTGTAAGGTCTTAGGTTTGAACATTCTTACAGGCAAGCTAATCTCATCTCTTAAACCAACCAAAAAACCAACTTATAGCTTGTTCTTCAGTCAAATCAATTCTGTCAAGCAAATGATCAAACTCATTAAGATAGTCTGAACACTACCTTCTTGATGCAGGTTCTTGAGATCTGCCATTGGATCTGCATATGCCATTTCACTAAGTCTGTGACTGATGACCTCTACAAAATCATCCCAGCCGATCCTTGTTAAGCTCTTGTGGATCTTTGAATACACTTGATGCCATTCCATGGCCGTTCCCTCCAAATGCATAGCAGCAATCCTGACCTTCGATTTTTCTGGTGTTGCATCAAATTCAAAGAATTGATTACTACTATACAGCCAACTTGCTACATTAACTCCTTCGGACTTAGGAAATTCTACTCTTGTGTATTTTGTTGGTGGTTGATAGAAATCTTTACTGCTGATCCTTTATCTGCCACTAGCAATTCCACCAACAATATCTCCATTGGTTTCATTTCTCCCTCCATTATTCCTTTGAGAAGCATGGCCCTGATTCGATTCTCCATTCTGAGCCTTGTTCATAAATTCCATCTGCTGCGAACTCAACCCAATAATCAAGGATTTCAATTCAGCTATAAACCTTTCTTGTTTCTACTCAGCTTCTCTAAGCAATCGTTCCTGCCTCTGTTTTGAACCATTGATCATTGATTCAAGCCGTTTCATATCTTAAGGAAAAAGAATGAGTTTTATTGATGTTTCTGTAGTCTGCATATAAGACCCAGTTTTTTGCTATTTATAGACTGATTGTTACAATCACAACCATTGATCCTCCATCAAATCAACGATCCAGCTTAAGCCTTTCTAACAACCTTTTAACAGACTAACAACCGATAAACAACTAATCGTCCTCCAGCTATTCAGAACTAGTTCATCAAATAACTGAATTAACAACTAATTACCCTCCAATTCATCAGTTCCAGCTCAACAGTTCCGGCAATTCCTTTAATTCACAACACTCCCAGCTAAAGCAATGCATTCCCGAGGGCTTTTACTAAGCCTAGTTCTTTGCCTTTCTCTCTTCCAAAGCCCATCCAATTAGGCTGCCATTCTAAGTTCATACCAAGAAATAAAAAAGGAAAATGTTTATCTGCATTATTTAAATGAAAAGAGTATTTTAATAGTATTTTTATTAAAAATGATAAATACACAAAATGTTCACATCTTATGATAACTTAATTCTGACAAATTGTTTTTGGCAGTATAACGTGGCTTAAGAGAATATTGTTTTGGTGGGTTAAATATTTAAAACCAATTAGTTTTCGTATGTAATTTTAAACCTAATATACAAATAATAGAAATTATAATAAAATTATATAATAACCTAATTGTCACTTCAAACATGATGAATATTCTCCACTTCTTATTTATTAGGAGCGTATTACGTGTCTATTACTTCCAAATTACTCAACTTTTTTATTTTTTTTTAAAAAAGTTAGACCTTGTTCCTTTTCCTTCATTGTGAAAATATTGGATCTAAAGCTGCCAAGTAAATCTTTCTCGGTCAAACAAAGAAAGATGCTTTAAATATTTATTTATTTATTTTATTTATTGAAAAAATGAATTTTTTTAATTTTTATTTAATTAAAATTTTAATTCAAGATAATATTAAATAAAAAATAATTTATTTTTATCAGTTAAAAAAGAGAATTTTTTATTTATTAACCAAACCAAACTAAACCCAGTTTTTTTCTACAAGGTGGGGTATATGGATTTGACAATACCAATCAAATCTGTTTAGAACCATATCCCCTGTTAGATCCATGAAGGCTATATCATGTTTAATAGTTTTTTCCCAACTTCTCTTAGGTCTCCTTCTCCCTCTTCTACTCGTGGCAATATCCATACTTTCACACCTTTTAATCGGTGTCTCAATTGGACGACTTCTAACATGGCCGAACCATTTTAAACAATTTTTTCTCATTTTATCTTCAATCGGTGCTATTCTTGCTTTGTCCCTAATCCTATCTCTCCTTGTGATCCCGCACATCAATCTTAGTATTCTCATCTATGCAACTGCCATCTTCGGAACATGATAATACTTTACTGCTCAACACTCTGATCCATATAACAATGCTGGTCTTACCGCCACCTTATAATACCTTCTTTTCACCTTGAAGGAGACTTTCCGATTACACAAGACCCCCGAAGTACTCCTCCATTTGGTCCACCTGGCCTGAATCCTATGACTTATATCAGTATCAATTCCTCCATCCAGTTACACCATAGATCAAAGGTACCTAAAATTTTCATTTTCTATAATCTTTTGTGTGTCCAAACTTACTTCTATGTCACCAGTTGTCCTACTTTGACTAAACTTACATTCAATATATTCCGTTTTGCATTGACTTAGCCTAAATCTTTCTGTATCTAAAGTTTCTCGCCACAATTCTAGCTTAGCATTCACTCATTCTCTTGTCTCATCTACTAAAACAATATCATCTACAAATAGCATACACCACAGCACTTCATCCTGAATATATCTTGTAATCTCATCCATAACTAGGGCAAACAAGTACGGGCTTAACGCTGAGTCTTGATGTAGACCAATCGTGATAGGAAATTACTTAATCTCTTCGCTAGTCACCCGTATAAATGTCACAGTTCTATCATATATGTCCTTTATCGCCTCAATATATGCCAAATACACTCTTTTGTTTTCTAATACTCTCCATAGAATCTCCTTAGGAACCCGGTCATAAGCCTTCTCCAAATCAATGAACATTATATGTAAATCTTTTTGACTTTCTCTATACTGCTCCGTTGACTTCCTCAGGAGAAAGATAGCCTTCATGGTTGATCTCCTAGGCATGAAACCAAATCGATACTCTGAAACGTTTGTTGTCCTTCTTAGTATTCTCTCAATAACCCTATCCCATAATTTCATCACATGGCTCTTCAATTTAATCCCACGGTAGTTCGCACAGTTCTGGATCTCTTCTGTTCTTATATATGGGTATAAGGATACTTTTCTTCCATGCATCAGGCATCTTTTTGCTCTTTAGGACTACATTAAAAAGATTTGTCAACCAATTTTTGTCATCATCCCCTAAGCACCTCCAAACCTCAATAAGGATACCATTTGACCTAACTGCTTTCCCATTCTTCATCCTTTTCAGTACTTCTTTTACGTCCTCTCTATTGATTCTCCTATAGAACATATGATTCAATTCTTCCCTGTTCTTATATATGGGTATAAGGATACTTTTCTTCCATGCATCAGGCATCTTTTTGCTCTTTAGGACTACATTAAAAAGATTTGTCAACCAATTTTTGTCATCATCCCCTAAGCACCTCCAAACCTCAATAAGGATACCATTTGACCTAACTGCTTTCCCATTCTTCATCCTTTTCAGCACTTCTTTTACATCCTCTCTATTGATTCTCCTATAGAACATATGATTCAATTCTTCCCTGTAAGTAGTAAGTGGCTCCAATTGTATGTCACTACAACTGCTTTCGTTAAATCACCTGTAGAAGTAGCTCTCCTTTATCTCTTCTTCCTTTACTAAATCCTTTTCATTCTCATGCTTAATACATTTAACTTGGTTTAAGTCTTTGATCCATCTATCTCTGACTTTATCAAGCTTGAATGTCTCTCTTTCGTCTTTCTTAGTGTCGAGTCGCCTATATAGCTCCTCATATTCCTTTGCGTTGGCTTCATTAATTGCCTTTTTGGTTTTTTTTTTTTTTTGCTTCTTTATACCTCTCTAAGTTTACTTCATTTTGATCCTTTTACCAAGATTTAAAATGCTCTCTTTTAACTCTTATTTTATCTTGGATAGCCTCGCTCTACCACCATGTCTCTTTTTGTGCCGAAGTACTCTTTTTGGATTTTCTTAAGACATCTTTTCCTACCCTCGTAATACACTCTGCTACCTTATCCCACATATTATTTGCACTCTCATTTACTCCCCAAATGTTTTCCTCTCGTACTCTTTCCCTTAATGCTAATTGCTTATGACATTTCATGTTCCACCATTTAGTACTTGAGCATCTATACAACTTTCTTTTTCTAGTCTACTTTTGGAACTGCACATCTATGATCAACAACCTATGTTGGAAAACCAAGCTCTTCCCCGGTATAACCTTGCAATATTTACAAGCTAAGCACTCTCTTTTCCTAGTTAAAAAGAAGTCCATCCGTATCCTTGAGGAGCTACTCTTATAAATCACCAAATATTCCTCTCTCTTCCTAAAAAAGGTGTTAATCACCATTAGATCATAAGCCATTGAAAACTCCAAAATATCATTCTTTTCTTCATTTCTTTTACCGTATCCATACCCCCATATACTCCTATGTATTCATCTAAGTCACTTCTTACGTGACCATTCAAATCTCCTATTAAAATCATCTCTCCTTAGGATATCTTTAGCAGCACTCTTTCCATGAATTTTTTATTTATTATTAGATTAACGTTTAATATACTATATAATATTAAATAAAAAAAGAGACTGGATTACAAAATCATATAAGAAAAGTTAGGGGTAAAGCTATTGCTGCCTCCAATAATAGCTTCCCAATTCCAAATAAAACTTAAACCAAAAGACATGGAGTGGGTGAAGCTATCATTGAAGCAACTAAATAAAACTCCAATAATAGCTTCACCCACTCCATGTCTTTTGGTTTAAGTTTTATTTAGAGTAGGGAAGCTATTATTGGAGGCAGCAATAAAGCAACAACAATAGCTTCACCCA
Source organism: Sideroxylon spinosum (assembly GCA_003260245.2). Taxonomy (NCBI): domain Eukaryota; kingdom Viridiplantae; phylum Streptophyta; class Magnoliopsida; order Ericales; family Sapotaceae; genus Sideroxylon; species Sideroxylon spinosum. The sequence goes on along the minus strand of QLOD02133892.1, from coordinate 11,861 downwards.
TTGGCAAAGACCAATGGAGACAGGGGGCCAACTGACCCTCCAAAATCCTCTTTGGATTTTAGATGCAAAATTATCAAAATAATCTTAGTATTTTAACTTTATTAAAAAATAAATTAATCAGAAATTGAGGTATTTTGGTATTATTTAAAAATTTAAATTAATTCAAAAATTTTTAACATAAAGATAATTTAAAAAAATTAACCTAAGCATTTTTTTGTGAAATAAAATGCATTATTTTACTACATTATTGAATAACTTTAAGCATAATATAACATATAACATAAGAAGTTCCATAAACATAAGAAGTTTTATAACATAAGAAGTTGAAAAAAATATAACATATAACATAAGAAGTTCTATAAACAATAAAATCTAATAATAATTATATGTTTTTGATAATAAAGGACATCTTTAATAAATTTCAGGTGTTGTTAGAAGGACATTTATAACAAAAAAGAAAAAAATAAACATCTGTACGTCTCAGTTACCACCATAGGAACAATGGAGTATCCATACCACCATAGGAACAATGGAGTATCCATAGTTCAATAGATATGTGAAGCTGCAAAATCTCTTATTAACCATCATGTCAGGGCAGGGAAATAGTAAGGTGCTGATTATAGCTACACCCAGACTATTGATATGGGTTAGTTTTTCATACTTCTATCTTCCCAGAGAATTCTTGATAATTGGTATGTAAGCCTTCCAAAGTTTGAAATCAGCCTAGTGAGGTCGAAAGCTCGAAAAGTGGACACGGGGGTGTGGACTATGCTTTTAGGAGGAACGACCCTTCCATTTGGGTCTAATCTTCGTCAGTACATTTTAGATACACTACCAATCTCTTGATCTCCATTAGGATAAAGCATTGCTTGAACTGGACTAAGGGAAACTCAGCGAAACTAGGCATTATAATCGGTTTCTTTTAGCATTAGTAGATCTATATCCTGGATGGTATTAGGAATTGGAGTTGAGAGGGCACCGTTAGTGGTGAAAGGATGATCTAGGGGAATCTTTAACTCGCCATCATTAAATTGAGGCCAACATCTTTCCCTCATGTAAAGTTCTTAGGTATCAATGCCTTTAAAAGCACATCGCATGAAGGAATATGGGACACTATGGCAGGCAAATCCAACCATGAGACGTTCTTGAAAGGGTTACCAACGTACCTTATTAGGAGTCAACATCTTAAATTTAGATCTGAACATGGCCATATTGGTTATGTTAGAAAGAGATATGACATTAGAATGATGTTAGCAAGCAACTCGAGGGCTTTTCGTAGTATCATTCTGTATCTCATTAGTCAATATTGGAGCACTGAGTTTGGGATATTCATAGCACCAATAAAAGAGAAAGTACCAGAAACTCGTGTTGCCAGCACAAGGAGTAAAAGCACGAATCCTTATGGCTTTAAGAAAGAAAGCATTAGTGAAGCTTCCCTAATCAGCATTTCGAGGCCTGGATTGTGGATCTACTAAACTCACTAGATACAGAGGAAAGCGAGAGAAAGCAGTGGAAGCAAAGTAACGTACTAGGATTAGAAGCATCAATTTTCTAAGTCGCTTCAGGCTTTCTAGCCGAGAGACTTACTCTGAATAAAACCCTCTCTATGATGGGGACAATGAAGAGTCCACTGGCTCTAACCACCAGCTAAACCCTACAGCCCTGACAAATCAGTAACTTTCGAACGAGGTAGTTAGCCGTCAACTAGCTGAGATTGCCCAGATGCCAGCATAATTGGTGGTTCAAAATTTCTTTGAAATTGTATTCAAAGTCAATGTAATCAAATCAACAAAGTTCCTTAGTATGTTTGACAAAGCATTCTCCTATGGCCACCTGATTTCCTTTGAATTTGAGGCGGGTAATCATGAACAAGTCATATGAAGTAATGCCAAGTTTGCAAAATCCAAAATGAAAGGTGATGGTATCAACAAACCATCTCTTAGTCAAAGCTTTGACCAAGTTACGACAAGAGTGAAATGACTTGAAGTTCATAAAGACTCCAAAGCTTATTAACAAGAGCCCATTCTTCATTTAGGGATCGAGCTCCTGTAAAATTTTTAAACACTTTACAGAAGTACCTCAGAAAATGAGGGGTTGATGCATGAACATGAGGAAACCACATTTGCACAGAAGGATGGAACTTCAAGTTGCAGAGGAGAGGAGTGTCTTTCAATGATCTTATAAAGAGTGATCTCGTGAAATATACCTCCTATCTATTGAAATTTTGGGAACAGGAGGTAAGATTTCACGATCAGGCACTTCGCCATTTCTTATCTAGTAGTGAGTCTTTTGGTTGGCATGGCTAATGGACATGGGACCATATTGGGAAGATTCAACATGATCATCGTGGAACTTCTTTCGGATCTTGTTTTAACCATCCTATGAGGAAATAACAAAGAAAATGGCAGGAAGCATACTTGATATATATTTTAAATTACTAAAAAATTTCAGTTTTCTAAAACAAAAAGGGAATATGAGCATGACAATGAAAATTTCAATGTCCATTATTTCATTCGTTCAATTAATTCATTTCTTTTGTTCAAATAGGATTTCAAAATTAATACATAAAGAATATTTCTTTTCCAAACACAAAATAAAATTTTCTTAAATAAAGAGAGAGAAGATTTTTGCTTACTTGAAAAAAAAAAAAAAACGTAGCTTTGATGCCCAAACTTGGAAATTCGGTACCTTTCAAGAGAAAGAGCAATTTTGAGAGAGAATTGTAGGAGAAGGAAGCTTTGGTTGGGATGATGAAAATGATCAAGGATGGGTTCTATTTATAGACATTTCTTGGTCAAAACCTTTTGGAAAAGAAGTTAGGCAAGACTTTTTGAAAACGACTGACATTCAGAACTCTTTGAAAAAGAAGGTTATTTAAAACTCTTTGCAAAGGAAGGTTAGGCGAGACCTTTTGAAAAGGAAAGTTAAACAAAACCTTTTGCAAAAAACCCATTAAGTAAAGTTTGTTGCAAAAGTGTGTTAGGCAAGCATTTTTACAAAGGCATGTCAAGCAAATTCTTGCCAAACTTGTTAAGGAAAATATTTTTATAAGCAATGGCACGTAAAAAAACTTAGAAAACAAGCTAGAAGGCAAAGTAATTTGCGACAAGCCATGCCCTAGCTTTCTTCACTTTATTGACATGGTTTGACCTGACCCGACCTCCAATTCACGATTCATTCAAACCAAGATTTCTTTAAGAGTCTTCTTTAAGAATTAGGAAAAAATTTAGGGACCCACAGTCCTCGTTCAGTACTTAAAAAGCATAGAACAAAGAGAGGTAGCAATTGACACCCTATTTTTGCCCAGCACTTTGTGCATTTTTTAAAAGTCATTCCATTAAGCAAAGACCATTGTAAATATTCAATTCTACTTTTAAAATATTTTTCACAATTTTCCTTTAGCTTTAAATAGGGAAATTAGCTCATATTCAATGTCAGGAATTGTCTAGGTCAAAAATGACCATTTTGCCCCCAGATTCAGAACAGATTTAATTTGTGAGCCCAATGAGATAGAAATTTCGTAGGAACTCTTGAAAGTATTCAAGGATGGAAATTCGACATTTTTACATCAAAGAAGTGATCAAATTCAAGCTTCAAAGGTCAACGTACCTCGAAAGTCAATTTTAGAGATTACAAGCAAGCTTGTAAAACAATATTCATCAGAATAATCAAATTAAACCCAAAAAGATTTGATAAGCTCCAGAATATACAAAAACATGTGAGATAATCCAAAATTGGCTTTGTAACGTGCAAAAAGCACCTTCGGAGGCTGTTTTAACATTGGAATGTCCAAAACTGCACCTAACGGCACTGCAGTAAGCAAGCCACAAACATCATTACGACCCTCAAATCAAGTCAGAAGACTTTTAAATTGAACAAAATAAAAAATTGTTCCTTGAGGTAAAGGTATGGCTAAGCAGAGTTAGTTTGAGTTTTGGGGACTCCCACCGAAGTCCTGACTTAAATTTTTGCTAGTCATTTACAAGTTCATAAAGCAACTTATTGAGGGCACTTTTGGAATCCTTGTATTCGATTTTATAGGATAAGGACCTCTGGAGTAAACTTGAGAGGTTATGAAGAAGTTTTGGTACCCCTCTCCAGTCTAGTCCGTTTTGGCATAGCTATTTCTAATGAACATAACTCGGTTTTAGAAAACCCTTTTTGTGCTTGGTTTTGAACTGATTTGTCTAAATCGCTCTGGAAATTTTTTGAAAGGTCTCGGAATGTCCCAAAAACTATGCCAAAGGTCTTAAAATGGTTTGAACCTTCCCTATTGAAAACTTGAACTTTATGAAATTCAGCACACTTTTAAGCCTAGCTACCAAACACCTTACAACAAGTTTGGCACACGTTGTTGCTGACTTTGAATGGCAAAAGGTTTGGCCCTTTGTGCTTTTGCAAAATTTTCTCACTTTTAGTGTTTGTCAAAGCCTTTTGCTATACTTTGTTTAGCAAAGATGGTTCCAAAACAGTTTTTTGAAGATATTTTACATTCTTAAACTTTTCAAATTGGTTTGTTAACCTTTGTTTAGAAAACTTTATTGTTTTAGTTAAGTGTTTCAAAATTTTTGGTTACTTTGTTTTGCAAAGTAATTTTCCCAAGATCACTTCTTGAAATGACTTTGCCTAGCATTGTTTATCACATGAATTTTTAACACATTATTTTACAAAGTATTTTGCTTTCTCAATCATTTCAAAACTGTTTGGTTATTTAGGCTTTTCAACCTTTTTCAGTCTAACTTCAAAACCAAACCTTTTGGCACCACAAATGCCTATAAATAGGCACCTCCACCCTCTTCCATTTTCATTCCAAGTTACCTCCTTCTCCTCTCCTATAGCCGGCTGTAAGGTGCTCTTCCAAGTGTGTTTGAAGTCTTTTCAAGTTTTTTTTTTTTTCTAAAGTCTCAAAGTTCAGTATAAAATTTTCTATCTCCATATTTTTTTTCATACACTATTTTTTTTAGCATTATAGTTAGTATGCTAGTAGTTTTGAAATAAAAATGCTTTCTATGAAATTAGAATCTTCATCTTTCCAATAAAAAGTATCTAGTTCATGTTTTCAGTCAAGGTTTTGCCTAAGTTATGATTTTGTTTAAACAAACGTAAGATAAATTTAAGAATTTTCTTCACAACATAATACCATGATATGATGCATATTTATGCATTATTTTGCTTAAATTTTGTTACTTACCATGTTAAAATGATGTTTTGATTGCACACAAGAAAGCATGCAAGTGTGCACACACTCAAGGGTAAAAAATAACCTTAGAGATTAATTGCTTATCAATGCAAAGTATTTATTGGAATTAGTAATACTTCAGAGAATGGAAGTAACTTAGGATTGTTTAAGGTAATTAATCTCTAAATCTATTTCTTCCATAGAAATACTTGTGAATGTATCAATTTTGTGATAGGAATTGTCGCTATACTTGAGCACTTGTATAGCATTAAACCCTTATCCATGACTAAACCTAGAATTGGGTTTGGGAACATAACTCCCTACCAGACCAGACCAAAAGGGATTAAAGTATCCAAGCAGATGCTAAACACCAGACCAGACCAGACCAAACTAGAGCAAAAGGGATTAAAGTGTCTAAGCAGATGCTTAACACCATACTAGACCAGACCAAAAGGGATTAGTGTCCAAGCAGATGCTTAACGCCCTACTTAAGATTTTTCAAACTCGATAGAGCTAGGCTCCCTACTTCAGATTTTTCAGAACAGATAGAGTTAAGCTCCCCATTTTTTATTTCTCATTTCTAGACCAGATAGAGTTAGGCTCCCCATTTTTCTTTTCTCATTTCCAGACCGGATAGAGCTAGGCTCCCCACTTTTTATTCTTCATACGTGGGTTCTGAACCTCGCAAACACCATGTCCTGAGATAGAAAGGACGATAAAAAGTCCATACCATCTAGATCGAAGCTTTCCCGAGAAAAGATGTATCCTTGAAGCATACATCAAAATCTTTTGGCCTACATGAAAGAATTTCCTACGAATGTGTTTATCATATAATTCCTTCATTTTACCCTTGGCAAATTTTACATTCTCAAAAGCATCATTTCTTAATTCTTCTAATTCATCAAGTTGAAGCTTTCGAAGAACACCGGCATCATCTATACTCTCATTAAATTACCGGATGACCCAATAAGCTCTATGTTCCATCTCAATGGGTAGGTGACAAGCCTTACCAAAAACAAGACGATAAGGAGACATACTCAAGATAGTTTTATAAGCTGTCTGGTATGCCCACAACGTATCAACTAGTCTTGAAGACCAATCTTTTCAAGTGGGATAGACAGTCTTTTCCAGGATTCCTTTACTCTTGAAGACCAATCTTTTCAAGTGGGATTGACAGTCTTTTCCAGGATTCCTTTACTCTCCCTATTTGCTAATTCAACTTGGCCACTGTTTTCTGGGTGGTACGCAGTTCCCATTTTATGTGTCACATTATATTTACGCATTAAGTTACCAACACGTTTATTGCAAAAATGTTTACCCTTATCACTGATGATTGCTCTTGGCATCCCAAAAACGAGAAAAGATATGTTCTTTTAAAAACTTAACCAATACTTGGTAGTCATTGGTGCAAGTGGCAATGGCTTCTACATATTTAGACACATAATCTATGGCCACTAAAATATATTCAAAGCCAAATGAATTAGTAAATGGACCCATAAAATCTATCCCCCAACAATAAAAAATTTCTAAAATGATCACAGGATTTTGAGGCCTCTCATTACGTTTAGATAAAGCTCCTAAACGTTGGCAACGATCACATCTTAAACAATAATTATGCACGTCTTTAAACTTAGAGGGCCAGTAAAATCCACTTTAAAGAATTTTAGCGGTAGTTTTCTTTGCAGAGAAATGGCCTTCATAAGCCAACGTATGACAAAATTCAATGACACTGTGAATGTCATTGTCCACAATGCATCTCTTTATAATTTGATCTGGATAATACTTATCGAGGTACAGCTCATCCCAAAAGAAATTTCTCACATTACATAAAAACTTACCTCTATCAACTTTTGTCCAATGAGAAGGCATTTGTTCCGTTACTAAGAAGTTGGTAATATCTGAATAGCAAGGAGATTGATCATAAAGGGTAGGACCGACATGCATGAGGTGCTCATCGGGGAAATGTTCATTAATTATCAAGTCATTAGATTTAGATACATTTTGTGGTAATCTAGACAAATGGTTAGCTACAACATTTTCCACTCATTTCTTGTCCTTAATCTCCAAATCAAACTCTTGCAGGAGTCTGATGAGATGGGGTTTTGCCTCTTTTTTAGAAAGAAGATATTTCAAGGCCGCATAGTCTGTGAACACTGTGACATGAGACCCTATTAAATAAGACCTAAACTTGTCAAGGGCAAACACTACTGCTAGGAGCTCTTTTTCAATAGTAGTATAATTCATTTGAGCTTCATTTAGAGTTTTAGTAGCGTAGTAAATGACATAGGGTTACCCTTATTTTCGTTTCCCTAAAATTACTCCCACCGTAAAATCACTAGCATCACACATAAGCTCAAACGGTAAAGACCAATCTGGGCTTTGAATAATAGGTGCGGTAGTTAGCAAGTGTTTAAGCCTATCAAATACCTCTTGATATCATGCCATCCATTCAAATGGGATATCATTGGACAATAATAAGCATAATAGTCAGGTAATAGTACTAAAAGACTGGATAAATCGTTGATAAAAACTAGCATGATAAAGGAATGATCGTACATCTTTCACACATAGAGGATTAGGTAGATTTTGGATTGATTCAATTTTTTCTTTAGTTAGCTTTATCCCTCGAGATGATACTATGTGCCCTAAAAGCATTCCTTTTGTACCACGAAATGGAATTTTTCCCAATTTAGTACCAAATTACTCTCCTCACAACGCACTAAAACTTTCTCATGGTTGGTTAAACACTCATCAAATATATTTCCATAGACAGAGAAATCATCCATAAAAACTTCGAAGAATTTCTCAACCATATAATTGAAAATTCTCATCATACACCTTTAAAAAGTCACAGGTGCATTGCACAACCCAAAGGGCATACGTCTATAAGCATAAGTGCCAAATAGGCATGTAAAAGTGGTCTTTTCTTGGTCCTCAAGTGCTACCTCAACCTGATTATACCCCGAGTATCGTTCCATAAAACAATAGTAAGCCTTTCCTACTACTCTCTCAAGAACTTGATCTAGAAATGAGAGGGGAAAATGGCCCTTTCAAGTTACAACATTTAAGCACTTATAATCTATGCACATACGCCAACCGGTTTGGGTACGTTGAGGCGCTAACTCTCATTTCTCATTCTCAATTACAGTAACACCAAACTTCTTAGGAACCACTTGAGTAGGACTTGCCCATTTTGAATCAGAGATGGGGTAAATAATACCTACATCAAGAAACTTAAGTACTTCCCCTTTTACAACTTTTTTTATATTGTGGTTTAGTCTTCGTTACAGCTGCCTTACTGTTTTGGCTTCATCCTCAAGGTATATATTATGAGAACATACTGATGGGCTAATACCTCGAAGATCTGCAACAGTCCAACCTAAAGCCTTTCGATGGATACTCAAGATAGCTAATAACTTCTGTTCCTGATCCTTTTCTAACTTTAAAGAGATAACTACCGAGAATGTCTCACCCTCTTCTAGGAACACATACTTAAATTCACTGGGTAATGGTTTCCTAGAAGGACAAGGAGGAGACTCAACTAAAGGGTTGGGTTTGATCAAGGATGGCTTTAAAGATTCAAAAACTGGCACCTAGCCATTAATTGCCATAGCTTCTTCTCTATCACTTAATATTTTCTCATTATCTATAAAATTTACTCTATCCAGAGCTTCATACTTCTCGCTCCTCACTAATTCTCGCTCTAATGGATCATCTAATAAAGTCTTCTCAAAGTATTCTTCACTTAAAGCGTGAATCACATCTACTTCCCTAATATCCTCAAAATTCCCCATTTGTTTTCCTACTTGAAAGATATTCATCTCTATGGTCATATTTCTAAAGGATAGCTGCTTCATAACCCCACTCCTACAATTAATCACAACATTCGATGTTATGAGGAATGGTCTACCTACAATGACTGGAATAGAATGGGAAGGATTTTGAACAGGTTGGGTGTCCAACACAATGTTGTCAACTGGAAAGTAGAATTTGTCTACTTGGACCAACACATCTTCCACTATCCCTCGTGGCATATTAACTGAGCGATCAGCTAACTGCAGTGTTACTCTAGTGGGCTTTAATTCATCTAAGCCTAGTTACTGATAGACAATGTAGGGCGATAGGTTGACACTAGCACCTAGGTCAAGAAGTGCTTTATCTATGATGTGGTCCCCAATTATGCATGAAATGATTGGACATCCAGGATCTTTGTACTTAGGAGGGGTATCAGGCTGGACTATGGCACTTACTTGTTCAATCAAAAAGGCTTTCTCCTTGACATTGAGTTTTCTTTTTTATAGTGCACATATCCTTTAAGAATTTAGCATAAATTGTACTTGATAGCTTCAAGTAATGGGATGTTGATTCTCACTTGCTTAAAAATTTCATAAATTTTTGTGTTCAACATCTCATTCTTGCCTTTTGTTAATCTTTGGGGAAAAAGTGGTCTAGGAATGTGCTCAATAGTTTGATCTACTTGCCCATCCGATGTTTTTACTACATTTTTCTAGTCTTTCTGTCTCGATTCATTCTCACATTTCTTCACCTTACTCTCTATATTCGCACCATCTCTCTCCTCCTCGGCTTCTACTTCAATTGGTTCCTCACTAACCTTTGGTCCCATTTTAGTGCTAGAGGTATTGGCTCTAGGATCTACATGTTTCTGAATGACTTTGTCACTTCTCAAAGTGGTGATAGACTGCACCTGTTCATGTGAGGTGGCACCTAAGGTTGATGCTTCAGTAACATTTACTTGACCTTTAGGGTTTGGGAAAGTTTGAGCGGGTATTTTACCACTTAGGGTGATGCTCATGGCTTGAGTTAGCTTGGAAACTTGTCCCCGTATGTCACCTAAAGCCCGAGTCACTTGGTTATTAATGTTAACTGTTGATGCATAAATTGATTAAGAGTGTCCTCAAGGGGCTCTTTTTGTACGGGTTGCATTATAGCAGGATTGGGTTGTTGGAATTGGGGTGGTGGTACAGGAGGTGGTTAAAATGGTTGATTTTGATGGTCATTCCTCCATGGAATACCAGGTGGAGGTTTTTACCCGGGGAGATAAAAGTTGGAAGCTGGGTTTCCCCCTTGATAATTGACATTCCGACCTTGATGGTGAGAGGGATTTCCTTGGCCTCTATTCTGAAATGATTGATTTTGGGAACCATTGGCGTAGGTCTGGCCATAAGCAACTTCCGTAAGTAAAGGGATTTCAGGGCAAGAATTAGCATCGTGCCCCGCTTGATCACAAGCTATACAAGCCATATTCACCTCAACCACTTACCCTTTACTCTTGAGTTTAAGAGAATCTAACTTATTCTGCAGAGCGGCAAGTCTAGCTCTCAAATCATCACTCTTGCTTAATTCCAATTGACCATTAGGTAAGGGGTTCATATGTTCCGAAGAAGATGGGGGTCGAATTTCCTAATCATTTGAATCTTCGGCCACCATGTCAAAGAAATCCATAGCATCCTCCGTAGTCTTATCAAATAAGGTACCATTGCACATGGTTAACACAAGTTGTTTAAGACTGGGAGTCAAAGACTCATGGAAGGTACTCACAAGTCTCCATAACTCAAAGCCATGGTGAAGACAGGCCATTAAAAAGTATTTAAATCTTTCCCAAGCACGACAAAAATTCTCATTAGGTTTACAGGAAAAGGTAGTTATTTGTCTTCTTAAATGCTGAGTCTTTTGGGTTGGGAAGTATTTTCTCAAAAATTCAATTTGCATCTCACGCCAAGTTCCAATGGAATGAGGACGAACGGAATTGAGCCAAAATTTGGCCTTGTCCTTACGAGAAAATAGAAAGAGTTGGAGGCGTACTACATCCTCATTAGCATTTTGGTCCATGCATGTGTTACTCACTTCTTCAAACTCCCTCAGGTGATTGTATGGATTCTCAGAGTCTAGACCATAGAATGGAGGAAGAAGTTGGATAATCCCAGGCCTAAGTGTAAAATTCCCCCATTCAAAGGGAAGATGATACACGAAGGTGTGGTTTGCCTAGTTGGATTCAGGTGGTTTCTCATTGGTATAGGACCAAGATTATCTTCATTATCCCCATGGACACTTAAATCATCATTTACTCTAGCCATTGAATTAACTAATGAAATGGTTGTGTAAGAGTTTAAGTGTGAAAGTTGGTAGGATGGGTCTTCTAGTTCGTATTTTCCACTAAGACTCTACCCGACCATAAAAGTTTACAATTCTAAATATCCCCAACGCACTTTCAATGATTTGAAGCCAAGAACAAATCCTAGTCGAACATAATTGAACTTTGAAGAGGAAAATATACTTGCAAATCATCAATTAATGTTAAATGAAAAGCGAAAACAAAAAGCATCAGTTTCCATCTTCCTGTGTATGAGTAGTTGGACTAAAGGGGAATTAGGCAGACTTCAATGTTCTAATATTCTTAACCACTTTTTGAACCTTCTGATTTTCTTGTTGACATGCAAAACTCTTTTATACTTGAAATGGCAAATCTCGCAGGTAGAGGTTGACCGACCCTAAAATGTGTTTGGGTTCTTCCACTCAAGTGAAAGGTAGTCGTAGTTTTAAACTCGATGAGTCCGAGGTTGAATTCACACGGAGCCTATAATTTTTAGTTTCTAGGTTATGAAGGGAATTTAGGGTTTAATGTGAAAGAGGTTTGATTTTTCAATTGAACTAAATCTTAGGA
>QLOD02133793.1:0-21497 GCA_003260245.2 Sideroxylon spinosum | reverse complement strand
CCTTTAGGCTGTGTTGATCCATTTTCCTATAAGGTACCTGAAAACAACAAAGAAAGATCAAAACACAATAAACTTATTTATTTCCTTTGATAAATGTCCATAAAATGAGTGTGAAAAATGGCTAAAGAATAACAATGATTGCATGCAATCACCTGCCCAGCTCGTCCCTAATAGCTGGAAGATCTTGGTGAGGAGTGCGGTGATCTGGAAGGCTGCCACTGGGTAGAACATAACCGTCGATAAATTTATGTACTGCTACCGGGTGGTGGAGTCTGGCCGAGGTTGGTACTACTTTGCGGCCCGAGCGAAGGAGCTGAATTTGGTGGAAGGTTATCCATCCTCGGTGAAACATTGGAAGGACCATTTCTTCTTCATGTACTGAGAAGGGTGGGAATTCCAGCCGTGGGAGACGGAGGCAGACCGAGCCATCCAATGTCCATTGGTCTGGGGCCGTCCCACCGAAATGGTTATGTCCCTATTCTGTTAATGTTTCTAGCTCGTCCATCTTTACTTTTGTTTATCCTAGCTCGACCCTATCTGATTGAGGACCAGCTGCAAAGGGTAAAGCTCACCCGGGAGTACCCCACTCATGAATACAGCATATTGCTGGCAACCGAGAGCCTGGCTGTGCATATGCTCAGCCCTGAACCGTCCCTTTACACTTTGGAGCTTGAACGTGAGAGGAGTGAGTTTTGGTGTTACTTTACTTGTACTTATTTAAACACTTCTTTTATACCTGACTTCCCTTTTTCGCTTTTCAGATACCAACGTTTTAGTGTCCACGTTTGAGCGACCGGACCCAATGAAGTTTAATAAGGATAAACATAAGAGCTTCGGCCAAAAACCGTCCTCGAGCTCAGAGAGTAGGCTTCGCAAGAAGCAGAGGTTGGCTGGCCCCAGCACCTTCCAAGAATGTGTTTCAGAGGCCGACCCCCAAGATAGGGAGCCTATTTCAACTCTCGTCTCTGAGGGTCCGTCCTAGGCCCCCTCTGAAGTTCCAGTATCCGAGGCTCTCGTTACCAAGACCACCGAGGTTCCTCCCCCTCTAGTTCAGACCGGCCCGTCATCGTCCGAGTTAGGTCGTGTGCCGAACTTGCTTGATGACGCCAACCTTGTCATCAGGAGGATGGAGAGGGTCATCACTCCCGACGACCTGGCTCCTTCGCAAGTCCTCCCAATCAGCTGTCTCACCCATGAGATAGCTCATGATTTGGCTAAGGTATTTATCATATTGTCTATCTATTTATTTATTTATTATGACATATTTTTCGTTTTTTAACAGGCTGATGTGTTTTTTTTCTTTTCTTTTTTTTTTAGGTTTTGCTTTGTGCTTCTGAGCTCAGTACCCAGTGTGTCGAGAACTCCCGATCAAGCCGAAGAGGCTAAGTCTGTGCTGACAGGGGCCTACAACGCTTGAGATGAAGCCGTGTCCCGAGCCGACGGGTTGGCGTCTTCCCTTGCCGAGATGTCTGAGCTTCAGCGTCAGATCGCCGAGCTGGCCAAGGTGAGAAGGGCTGAATTGGAGGACCTTAGCGGCTGAATAGAGGAGGAGAAAGCTAAGGCGGTCGAAGCCTTCAAAGAAAGGGATGAGTCCTAGGACTGGCTGGCTGAGACATATCTGGAGGGTTTTGGGGATGCTAAGAAGGAGGTCCTCAAACTCCATCCTGATCTAGATTTTTCATCCGTTTTGGGCCTCAGCGGCGTCGATGAGGGTTCTGCTCCATCCAGCTCGGGCCATTAATAATCAACTCTTGTAATGATATTTTTTTTTTTTGTAACAATTTCTTTGAGATCAACGAATGAATTCCTTCAGCTCTGGTATCTTTTCCGATCTTTAAAATAATTGGTCTGAATGTCTTTAGAATCGAGTAAAAATGTTAAAATCTATTATGAATGTTTTCAGATTCAAGTGTTCACCCAATTTGCACATTTCATCAAGAAGTAAATTAACAAAGAAATTCATTGATAGAACCATCAAATAAAAATTTCGAAGAACTTATCTGACTTTCGCCGCCCCATATGGTCGACCTTTTAGTCATAAATGATTAGGCGATCGGAGCTCGGTTCTTTAGGGTTTCCTTACGCTGGTTGGTCCGTCCTAGCGCTCGGTCATTCGGACGGTTGATCTGTTCGTTTAGACCCTCAGTCTTTCGGACTGTTGTATGTTGATCCGTCCCTTAGGCCCTCGGCTTTTTGGACTGTCGAATGTCGATCCGTCCCTTAGGCCCTCGACCTTTTAGACTGTCGAATGTCGAAGGGTCCGTTTTGGCGCTCGGCCATTCGGACTGTCGATCGGTCCGTTTAACCCCGCAGCCTTTCGGACTGTCGTATGTCGATCTGTCCCTTAGGCCCTCGACCTTTTGGACTGTCCAATGTCGAATGGTCCGTTTTGGCACTCGGCGATTTAGACTGTCGATCGGTCCATTTAGGTCCTCGGCCTTTCGGACTGTTGTATGTTGATCTGTCCCTTAAGCCCTGGGCCTTTTGGACTGTCAAATGTTAATCCGTCCCTTAGGCCCTCGGCCTTTTAAACTGTCGAATGTCAATCCGTCCCTTAGGCCCTCGGCCTTTTGGACTGTCGAATGTCGAAGGGTCTGTTTTGGCACTCGGCCATTCGGACTGTCGATCGGTCCGTTTAGGCCCTCAGCCTTTCGGACTGTCGTATGTCGATTTGTCCCTTAGGCCCTCGGCTTTTTGGACTGTCGAATGTCGAAGGGCTCTCCTGGTGATTTACTTCTTTATGGTTCACTGTTTTTTTTTTTTAAATCGCAGAAATTTAATCATTGGCCACAAAAGGAAATTACTCATTATAACCAAGAAAAAATAGTAGTTCATGGGAAATGATAATAAATCTAGAATGAGGGAACAAAGAAAATAGAACATCTCTTAAGCATAGTAAATCTTCAAATGCTCCGCATACTAGGGATGGGGTGGTGCCTGCCCATTAATATCTTTCAGCCAATAAGTCCCATTTCTTGTATAGGAAACCACCACATAGGGGCCTTCCCAGTTTGGTCCGAGCTTTCCTTCGCTGGGGTTTCTTGTCAACTGGTTCACCTTTTTGAGGACAAGATCTCAAATAGTAAAATCCCTCTTCTTGACTCTCCTGCTGTGATATTGCCTTATACGCTGTTAATGTACTTCCATTCTAACAGCTGCTAGTAACCTCTTTTCCTCCAGCAGATCTTGGTCGACCTCTATCATATTTTGATTGTGCTCCGGCTCGTAACATGTTGTTCGCAGAGATGGCAGTCCGACTTCAACGGGGATGACCGCCTCTGTACCAAAGGCCAGGACGAACGGAGAGTATCCAGTCGGGGTTTTTTCTGTCATCCGGTATGCCCATAGTATGCTCGGTAGTTCCTCAGCCCATAGTCCCTTCGACTTCTCAAGGCGGGTTTTGATGATTTTCAGGATTGACCTGTTCGTTACTTCTACTTGTCGGTTTGCTTGAGGATGCTCTGGGGAACTGTAGTGGTGACTGATGCCGAGCTGCTCACATAGTTTGTTGAATTGTCATCCTTCGAACTACCTTCCGTTGTCTGTTATCACTATTCTCGAAATCCCGAACCTACAGATTATTCCCTGCCATAAAATTTTCTTCATATTCTGCTCTGTGATACTCAAAGGGGCCTCCGCCTCTGCCCATTTAAGGAAGTAATCAATTGCCACTACTGCAAACATTTTCTAACCCTTCCCTAAGGGGAGAGGGCCAATAATATCGATACCCCACTGAGCGAATGGCAACGGGCTCCTAATAGGGGTCAGCTCTTGAGAGAGCACCGTCGGAATGCTGGCAAACCTCTGGATTTATCGCACCTTTTCACTAGGGCATGAGCATCCTTTTCGATAGTTAGCCAATAATATCCAAATCGGAAGACCTTTTTTGCCAATGCTCTCCAGCCAGAATGATTGCCACAGACCCCTTCATGAATCTCTCTGAGAACGTAATCCGCTTCTTTGTCATTTACGCATCGAAGCAGGGGCATCGTCACTTCCCTCCGATATAGTACCCCATCGATTATTATGTATCTGGTTGATTGGTACTGAACTCGTCTCCGCTCGTTCTGATCTTCTGGAAGAATTCCTCTCCAAATAATCCTTGATAGGGGTCCCCACGCTGCTTCTATCTCAACCTGATGTATCTCGGTTGGAAAAATACTAGGAAAGTCTAACACTTCTATGGGAATGTTGTTCGTTTGTTGATTTGAAGAAGCTGCGCGGGTGAGCTAGTCCACTTCTTCATTATCTTGTCTAGGAACACGCTCAAATGTCACTTTTGAGAATTTTCGAGCTAGGTCTCTGGCCACTTGGTAATATTCCCTCAACTTGTCTTCTCTGGCCCCATATTCACCATTCATCTGCTCGACTACTAGCTAGGAATCACTTCGGACTACAAGTTGTTCTGCTCCCATCCTTCGGGCAATCCTGAGACCTATAATTAGGGCCTCATATTCAGCTTTATTATTCAAGGCCATGAAGTTAAATCGGAGGGCGTACTCTATCTTGTGGCCTTCCGGGGTGAGGAGCACCACCCCGGCTCCACTTGCCTCCTGAGTTGCCGACCCATCTACATTCATATTCCATACTTCTTCCGGTATCTCCTCCTGTTCCGTTTCCGAGCTTGTAAATTCGATAGTAAAATCTGTTGCCACTTGTCCTTTTATTGCTTGCCTCGGTCTGTACTGTATGTCGAACTGACTCAACTCTATTGACCATTTGACTAATCTTCCCGAGGTTTCTGGCTTGTGCAGAACGTTCTTTAAGGGTTGATCGGTCAAGACTATGATGGTATGGGATTGAAAATAAGGCCTGAGCCTCCGAGCGGCCATTATTAGGGCAAAGGCAAGTAGTTCCATCTTAGGGTAGTGCTCTTCAGCCCCCCTTAGCACACGACTGGTGTAATAGACCGGCTTCTGTATCCTGTCTTCTTCTTTCACGAGGGTCGAGCTGACCGCAGTTTTCGAAACAGCCAAGTAAATGTAAAGATCTTCCCCCGTAACTGTTCGGCTGATCAGGGGAACTGTCCCTAAGTGGAGCTTCAATTGTTGGAAAGCCTCTTCACACTCTTTGGTCCATTTGAACGCCTTTCTTAGGATTTTGAATAAGGGGAGGCACTTATCTGACGATCTTGAGATGAACCTATTGAGAACTACTATTTTACCGGCTAGGCTTTGAACATCTTTCATCGACCAAGCGGTTTTATTTCTATGATAGCTCGGACCTTCTCCGAGGTTGCCTCGATTCCTCTAGCCGACACCATGAACCCCAGGAACTTTCCTGAAGCAACTCCAAAGTTACATTTGTGGGGATTTAACTTCATCCGATATTTCCTGAGTGTGCTGAAAGTTTCTTCCAGATCTATTATGTGGCTTGCCATTTGTTTTCTTTTTATCAGCATATCACCCACGTAAACTTCCACATTGCGCTCGATTTGGGATTTGAATATCAAGTTTACTAGACGTTGGTAGGTCACCCTTGCATTCTTCAGCCCGAATGGCATGACCTCATAGCAGTATAAACCTCGATCAGTGATGAAGGTGGTGTGCTCTTGGTCGTGGTCGGCCATTTTAATCTGATTATACCCTGAGAAAGCATCCATAAAAGATAATACCTAATATCCGGCGGTTGAGTTCACCAGCAGGTCGATGGAAGGGAGCGAAAAGCTATCCTTGGGGCATGATCGGTTTAAGTCCGAGAAATCGACGCACATTCTCTATTTTCCATTAGACTTCTTGACCATCACTATATTCGACAGCCATGAGGGGTACTGCACCTCCCTGATGAATCGAGCTTCAAGTAATTTCCCTACTTCCTCGACCACTGCTTTATTGCATTCAGGGGGAAACGTCCTTTTCTTCTGCTTGACAGGCCGAGACCCAGGGAGAATGTTGAGGCGATGTGTCATTATCGTGGGATCTATCCTTGGCATATCATCGTGGGACTAGGCAAACACATTTGAATTTTTCTGCAAGAATTGCTTGAGCTCCTTTTTCTGCCAGTCCGTGGATGACGCTCTGATCTTTATTGTCCTCATAAGCTCAGGTTCGTCGTTCGTGACCTCCTTAAGTTCGTCTCCCGGTTTACCTCTTCTAACCTCTTCTTCATCTCTTACTTCCTACTCCTCTATGATAAGTGTTTCTCGATCGGTTTCTTTGAGGGATGAGACGTAACATTCCCTGGCTGCCCTCTGATTTCCTTTGACTATTCCTACCCCATTTTCAGTGGAAAAGTTTAGTAAAAGATGATAAGTTGAGGCTACTACTCTGAACTGATTAAGAATAGCATTGTAAGCCGAGGGACAGTCCACCACCTGGAAATTCACCATCTTGGTTGTTTGTTTCAGTTAATCTCCCAGAGTCATTGGAAGGGTGATGGATCCGATCGGCATCACTCGGTTACCAACAAAACCGACCAACGGCGAATTGATAGGATTCAATTTTTCTTTTCCGATATTCATCTTTTCGAACGCTCGTCAATAAAGGACGTCCGCCAAGCTTTCGCTGTCTATCAAAATCCTGTATATCTGAAAGTTGGCGACTACCGCCGAAATTACCAATGGATCATCATGAGGATGGCTTAACTCTGAGGCTTCCTCCTCGCTGAAAGTAATCAGAACTAGGTCTGTCCGGGTCTTCTTACTTGGTTGTTCTATGGCCATCACTTCTCATTCCCTCATGCTCTCCTTTAAGTACCTTTTCCTGGCCGAGGACGATTCTCCGCCTCCCGCAAGCTCTCTAGAGATTACCCTGATTTCTCCTAATGGCTGGGGATTACTTCGCCGTTGTTCTGAGCTTCTCCTGGGCGAGGTTCTTCGTGCTTGTATTTCTCGGCTGGTCTGCTCATTTCGCTGCCCAGCTACAAATCCGTGGTACTTGCCTTTCCTGATAAGGTCTTCAACCATCTTCTTTAAATCAAAATAGTCTTCTGTGTCGTGCCTGTGGTCCCGGTGGTACAAGTAATACTTCGACCTGTTTCTTGACCCTGCTGACGAGGCTCTCATTTCTTTAGGCCATCTGAACTCTGAATCGTTTTTAATTGCATAGAGCACCTACTCCATCTGTGAGTTTAAGGGGGTGAATTCCCTGGTAGATTTCGAGAAACGATTTCTCCGATCCATAGGTCTGTCCTCGGGTCCCGATCTCCGTGGTGCCTTTGAACTTTCATGCTTGGACTGATCATCCCGTTGTTTTTTCTCTGAAGTTCTCGGTTCGGCGTCCCTCCTGGCTTTCATGCCATCTTCGCCGTTCATATGCTTCTGCGCCCTTGATAGTAGTTCAGCGATAGTTGCCGGGGGTTTCTTTGCCAGGGAGAAAGGGAATCGTGTTGGCTTCAATCCATTAATGAAAGCCGTAAGGGCGACCTTCTCGTCCACGTCTTCAATCTCGAGCATCTCCCTGTTGAATTTGCCTACATAATCTCTGAGGGACTCGTCCTTCTCTTGCCTCACTGTTAGCAGGTGTGATGGGGGTTTTTTCTGTTGTTGCCCCCCAATGAAGTAGGAGACGAATTGCTTGCTCAGTTGTTTGAAATCTCCTATCAACCCCGGCTTAATGCAGTTGAACCAGGCCCGGGCCGCTCCTTTTAGGCTTATCAAGAAAGCCCGACACTTGATTGCATTGGAAACTACATGGAGGTGCATCGCAGAATTATATACATTGAGGTGATCAACCGGATCGGTGGTTCCCGTATATGGCTCGATGGTGGGCATTTTGAACTTTAGGGGTAAAAGGCAGGCCATTATTTCATGCGTGAACGGGGTCCCCATTCGATCAATAACATTATCTATAACATCTGGAGTCCTCACCGCTACTACTGCTCCGTCGATCTGAGCTTGCATTGCTTTGAGCTTTTGCTCCACGCCCTCCTCGATCCTTTCTGACCCCCACATCGTCTGACGAGGTGCGGTCTGGCTGTGTGCTCCGTCATCCGCGGCCGTGACATCATCGCCATGAGCGCGATGTTGATCGTTTTCCCCTACAATTCCCCCATTGGTGTGCACAACTCCATTACCCTGACCGTTGGGGACTTCGGGTTGTGAAGCCGCCGGAGGTGGGTTTGGAGCCAGTTGGTTTACTCGTTCCATAATGGTCTGCAAGGTTACAGCCATTGTTGCGAATTGACGCTCCATGTTGGTGATCCTGTCTTCTCCTTGGTTCTCCATCGCAGACTGATTCAAAGGGGTTTGCACGCCGGATCTGGTTTGGACCATGAAAAAGAGAACTATTCTGCCGTTCCCACAGAAGGCGCCAACTGATGATGCTAAAATTTCGTACCTTTGATCCTTGCCGAAATCCGGCGATGGAAGGACCGTCCTGCCCCTTTTGACACCGGTGTGGTGCCTGCCAATGATTCTCCGACGATCAAGTTAGCCAGAGAGAAAAAAGAAAAATCTTTTTGGCAGGATGTTAGTATACGTACCTCCCTCTAGGGTTTCTGGCCGTTCCATTTTATAGATTGTCTTCCTCTTCTTCTTGATGATCCCTCCCGGGATTTGTGCGATTCTTCCGTTCTGATAAGGGAAGAAACAGATATCGTAATCTACTTATTTTAAGCATTATGATGTCTGACCACGTCCTTCGGCGAGAATTGCGGAGTATGGGAACGGAAAGTTTTACATACAGTGAGCTCGGCTCATTGGTCCGAGGTTACATTTTGATCCCGAGCTCAGCCTTGGATCCGAGCTCGTGAATTCCCTACATGGGTCCAAGCTCACCATTGGGTTTGGGATCCCCGGGTCCGAGCTCATACTCCAGTTGAAGCTTGGGCCCAGGATTCAATGTTCTAGCTCCCAAATATGAGCCTTCCGGTTTCATAAATTAAAAGGTATTAATGTCTTTTAATTTAATCCAAAAATCCACTCCATCAATTCAGTTAGCATTAGCTCAAACTCGAAATCTTCAATGTAATTGACTTTTCGAGTTTCTGATAGTAAAACAAAGATATAGTGAAATAACCGCACTAATGAATTACCAATAACGTACACCAAGAACTAGTAAAAAGATGACCTTTGGTATTTAATGCATTACAGTACTAAAAGTCTAATACTAACGCTAAAAAAAAAAAAAGAGTTGCAAGCAAGGCGAAGTGACCATGGCATGGCATGGTTAAGTCTGTAGACATGAAAGAACACTTGTATGGCCATGTTTCAATTTAAAAAACGAGCTAAGGCTCCGTTTGGTAGCGCTAAGATCCTATTCAGTAATATTTTTATTTTTATTTATATTTTCAAAATTTTATAAATTGATAATAGAAATATATTTATTAAATCTATTTATGTTTTTTTTGTTTTTAAAAAAATAAAAACTTAAACAAAAAAAAAGGTGCGTTTCATTCTTCTTCTTTTTTTGTTATGTTGCAAACATTTTTGTCAATTTTAACAATTTATCAATTTTTGTTACATTATATTAAAATAAATTATTTTATTCAAGTATTTTATTAAAATAAGTTATTTTTAATAAATAATATAATTTGATTAAATAAATTATTTAATTTAACAGGTAATATATTTTATTAATTTATTTTTAATAAATAAAAAATTATAATTTAATTAATTTAACTAATATAGAATATATTTTGCTAAATTATTTGTAATAAATAATAAAATTAAATTAATTAATTTCATTAAATTATAATAAATATTAGAATTAATTTAAATAATTAATTTAATTTAATTATTTTTAAACTAATATTAAATATATTATATTTAATTATATTTAATTAACATCATAATTAAATTATTTAAATTATTATGAGATATATTTTAGTAAATAATATAATGAAATTATAATTTGCATATTTTATATTTGTTGGATTAAATAATATAATAATTATATTTTATTGAATTATTTTAAATAAATAATATAATTAAATTATATTAATATGAAATATATTTTTTAATTTCTCTTAAGTTTTTAGAAACTAATAAATTAAATATTTTATAAAATAAAAATTAATAATTATAAATAAAATTGTATTTCTGAACGTAGTTTTAGTTTTTATTTCAGAAAAAAAACATCAATAGAAAACAAAAAATAGAAAAAAATAAACTAATAAACACAAATAAAAAAAGATAACAACGTTATTAAACCGGTCTTAAGAGATCATCACCTTTTGACTAGTTAATTTTTAAAATTTTTTTGAAATGACAAAACATGCATTCAAACATTTTAAATTTCTTTTAAACTATAAAAGATAAAAATATCAAATTACTAAAGAGTTCAAAAGAGTAGTTATATAAAAATTAGTTTTTTTTTTTCTCAAACACAATAGCAAAAAGGTTTATTTTTAAAAATCAACCACAAAATATCTATCTTGTTTTTTTTTTCTCCCGAATTAAATCTAAAATAAACCTGAAAATTCACTAAGCTACGCAACTATTCGAGGGCTGCTATAGAGGTCAAATATAAATAAACACTATTTGAAAATCACTAGCATAGACTAAGGGGAAAGAGTATATGCTCTTGGAATACCTGAGGATATGCTCTTGGATTACCCAACCCAACATGCTTGTTCCGTTTAATAAGGGCAAGGAAAATTTACGTCTGACTCAAGGAAGCTAGGGAGGGGATCACTCTTCGTGAGGTTTGGTCGAAGTACAACTTATCTCATGCTAAATATACGGTAAAGCTCTACAAATATCAGCCTCTCAATTTTTATACTAAAATAATGTAAAACATAATCTGAAAAGTTGCAACTCATAACCACCGCCAAAATAAAGCCTATCGATAGCAACCTCTCGACACATTTTTAAAAACAATCGCTGGTTGGCTATTAATAAAATCTTAAAATAAAATAGATAATAATTATAAATCTATATATATTTAGGTATCTACACTTCGAGTTGCACAAATAAAAATACAAGAAAAAAAAAAGAGAAAAAAAAAAAAGAGACAGAAATTACAATCTGTAGATCAAGCCAACTGCTTCAACTCAACTCTTGGAGATAGTTGTATTCCACTCTTGAGGGGTGCTCATAATATCGAAGAGGCGAACTCAACAGTCCAATAAATAGAACGATGTAAATGTATGCAAGTGTGCGTAGTAAAATATATAGAACATTGTAAACTTCACTACTAAAAATGTAAGCACTGGCAGTTAGAAAATCACGTTTCCTTTACTAAATTGGTCAATATATTCTTTTCTATTCAATCATATTAGCTATTTAATTTAATAAATTAAAATTAAAAGGTCTAATTTTGGTAATCCCATAGACTGCTCAAATTGATATGGGCTAATTGAGTAGTTACCGATGTTATTCCTAATTAGGGGATTATGGGAACCTTTTGGAGCAATATATGAAGATCCTTTAAATTATGGCCCCTGATACACCAAATCATAACACGGTTTCTCTTCTTCCCATTTGGAAGAAAGACGACGCTCCCATTGAGGAACAACTCGATTTGGTTAAAGAAGATCACAAGCTACCCCTGCATTCGTGTTCATCTGTTCGTGATCGATTCTCCTAATATTTCTGCATCACTGACTATCGTTCTTAATGAATCCAAGAATCTCACCCGCATTTGTAAATTCTTAATACTTTGGCATGATGTAAATCCTAAAAATTTCGGTATTTTATTCTAGAATGTTTGCATCTAGAATTTTTTTAGGCTTTCGGTATGATTTAATTTCTAAAAAGTGATATCAGAGCTATATCATGTTAAATTATTAGGAATGATGATGATAATTATGTTTTATGAATTTATTGATATATTGTTATATTATACTTAATTTTGAATTGTTATTTGGCTACCCATATGGATAGTTAGGGTTAAATATGAAATATGTATAATTTTCTTGATTTTCTTAAATCATGATTGCATGATTATCAAGGTCCCTTGTAGTTTTCAATTATAAGTACAATCTATGTGGTTTTAGTTTTCTCTTGGAGTTCTGATTCATTGTAGAATTGTATGAGAAAACTTTAGGATTATTCCTTTCGTTGTATGGATATTTTTCTTTGTTATGGATTCTAAAATATATGAGAAGTTTCCTTTGGAAGCTCATCAAGAAAATATCTTGGATACTTTTGTAGAGGATTCTAGAGTCTGAATCTTCACCGTCCATTAAGGAGGTGGAAGATTATAAATAGAGGTCACCCCCTCGTTTATAAGCATCCAAGTTTGAGATATGAAAAATTAAGCCCATGGCAATTGTAACACTCTTTACATAATTGCCTTATTTCTTGAAATAAACTAATTGAAGCGATATATTTCCAAAGTAACCTCTATTGTGTAGATTTATTTATTTTGGATATTAAGATGTGTTTGTTTGTTATTTATGCAAACAATGAACAGCCCAAAGGAAGGTTATTGATTGACTAAATAAACATACATGTGGGAATAAATGTGTGAAATTTTTGAATCGATTGTTTTATTATTTTCGGGTTACAGCATGTTGTTTTATTAAAACATGTTCTATTACTTATCCAGTTAGTCTAATATTTTCAATTAAATTGATTAAAATAACATGCTACCAAAGCAACCTCTATTGTAAAGATTAATTTAATTGAAGATACATAGATATTTGTGTAGAGTTATTTAAGTGAGTGTGCTCAGCCCAAATGAAGACATAATTTGGCCAAATAACAACATACCTGTGATGATAAATGCATGATGATTATATAAACATTTCATGTGAATAATACTTGATCCAAAGGAAGGCTATTGTTTGACTGGACTAATTGTCAGTATTTGATCAATGCACTGAGAGTACCACTTACAGTTAATTTTTGTCCAAAGACTAAGAATTAATGTTGTGCCAGGTATTTTGTTCATGTTTTGTTTTATTTCAATAAGTATGCTTGTTTATTTTGTTCTCTATACAGTTTCTATTACTATTGCTATGAATGTTTCTACCTAAGTCAGCATCATCCCAATGCTAAGGGGGATGAACTTCAAAGTCTGGAAAAAAATCATGGAGATTGTCTTCGGTTGTATGGATTTGGATCTTGCATTTCGGTCGGATCAACCCACTACTACTCCGGACAACCTCAATGAGGTTAAAGTTGAACATCGGGATTGGTCTAACCAAATTCCATGATGATCATGAAACACTTCATTCCAGAAGCATTTCGGGGCTCTATTACCGAGAACAAGAGCGCCAAGAAGTTCCTAGAAGAAATTAAGCAAGATTTTGCCAAAATTGAAAATTCGAAAGCTAGTAACCTTTTGGCTAAACTCATTGTGATGAAGTATAAGGGAAAAGGGAACATAAGGGAGTACATAATGAAAATGACTAATTTTGTGACAAACTTAAATCACTTAAGTTAGAGCTGTTCGATGAATTGCTTGTGTACTTGGTTTTGATTTCTCTTTCTGCACACTTTGGATAATTTAAAGTGATTTATAACACTCAGATGGACTAATGGTCCCTTAATGAGCTTATATCTTACTGTGTGCAAGAAGATGAAAGGCAACAGTGGGAAAAGACAGAGAGTGCTCACTTGGCCTCAACCTCTTAGAACAAGAAAAAGAAGAGAGATGTGGTTGCTGCGGAAGGATTTTCCAATAGAAAAACAAAAACAAAAAAAAAAATAGAATAAGGAATTTAACTACTATTTTTGTAAGAAGTCAAGACACATGAAGAAGAAGTGTTTCAAGTACACCGCCTAGCGTAAAAAGAAGAGTATGCTTCTAGCTTTAGTTTGTTATGAAGTAAATTTAGCTTTTGTACCTAAGGATACTTGGTGGGTAGATCCTGGTACTACTATTCACATAAGTATGATTATGCAGGGTTGCTTGTGGACTTGACTGTCAAATGATGTTGAAAGATTTATCTTTGTGGGTGACAGCAATAAAGTTATGGTGGAGGCTATAGATAATTAAAGACTACAACTGAAATACTGGATTTCATTTGCAATTATTTGAGATAGTTTTTGCATCGTCTTTTAGATAGAATTTAATTCTAATTTTTAGTTTAGACAAATCAGGATTTTCTTGTTCTTTTGGAAATAATAAAGTTAGTATCTATTAAAATTCAAATTTTATTGGTTCTAGTCCTTTAATTAATAATCTGTACATGTTTGATGTTGTTAGTTCCTATAACGAAATGCTGTAAACAAGTTCATGTAGTACAGGGAAAGTTAAGTGAGAATTCTGCCATCTTATGGCATAAGCGTTTAGGTCATATCTCTAAGCAGCGAATTCAAATGCTTGTGTATGATGGAATTCTTAAACCCCTAGATTTGACAAACTTTCAAGTCCGTGTTGAGCGCATCAAGGGAAAACGAACAAACGTTAGAAAATTAGGTGCGAAGAGAGCTATAAACATCTTAAACTTATACATACTGATGTTTGTGGTCCATTCCCCATAGCTTCATGGAATGGATAACAATGCTTCATTACGTTCATAGACAATTACTCTAGGTTCATGTACCTATATTTGGTACATGAGAACTTACAATCCCGATACGTTTTCAAGTCTTTCAAAGCTGAAGTTAAACTTCAAATTGGAAAAAAAATTAAGGTTGTCGTGTTGTTAAGTACTATAAAATGTATGACGAATCAGGAGAACAACATCCAAGACCATTTGTAATTTTTTTCAATGAGGGTGGAATTGTTCTGCAATACACTATGCCAGACAAACCTAGCATTAACAGTATTATAGAATGACAAAACCAAACTCTGAAGGATATGGTAAGGTGTATGATTAATCATTCCTCATTGCCAGAGTCACTTTGGGGAGAAGCTTTAAAGAACATAGTGTACATCCTTTGCACCGATTCCTGCATATGACTCCTGATTGTGAGCCACATCAGGCTACATATGTACATCCTCAATTGCTAGGACTCCTCATCCCTGACCTCGACTGCGACCTCGACCACGACCACGACCACGACCCTTACCTCTGGCATCAGCAATACGTGGAGGCATTCTCTAAATATGGTAACCATAAGGAGAATAAGAAATTAATTATTATCAATTCACAATTCTAACTATCAATAGCACTCATGAAATCATACATGACACAAGTATGCTATCGCATAGAAATGTTAGTCCCACTGTCCTAGGTATTTTAGCCTCGGTTTTTATACTAATATGTCACGCTCCGAATTTCCCACAAATCTGATAGCGTGAACAAATAACCATAAATCACCAAACCATCAATGCAAACTAATCAGAGCCAATTATAAAAGATTGACAGGGATCTGTGTGTGAGGGACTTTTTCTATGAGAAATTGAAATAAAAGGTAAAGTAGAGAGCAAATGTCTTTCATCCTATATCACCTAGGTAGTGGAAGGAAGTAACATATATATAATGTTTGACATCAATATAGTACAACACGTTTTAAAAATATGAGAGCATTAGATTCAATAACTCTAGGGTTAAGCGTGCTCCAGTGGGAGCAGTACTAGGATGGGTAACCTCATAGGAAGCAACTTACTAAGCCAAAGCAGACAATGTTGTATTATATGGATGCATGTCGTTATAATAGAGCAAGTTCATTACCTTGGAGATCGAGCCGAACCTGATTAGCAAATTACGGTCAAAATGTCGAGAAAGGAGTGTATCAGATCAAATGCGATGAGCAAGATATTGATGCATTTGCCCAAAAAGTTCTTGACCAAGATGCAATCGTCCAACGTGAGAAAGATGGTAATTGGGTTAGAGAGACGGTCGAAAGAGATACCGTTGACTGACATGACTAATAAAAGGTTGTGCACTTTTTTATCCAAACAGAGTTTATTTTAAATATTTATTTTTTTAAAATTCTAATAAATCTATCTTGTGAACATGTATACAGACATATCTGAACGAAGGAGGAGATCTGGTCTCTAGATAATGGCCGAGCATCTCGGACTTTCTTGTGCAGGCACTAGTTGTACAGACGCTGTCGTGGCATCATCCTTAGTGCTAATTCATCATTCGACACACAGTCAAGCAAGCCCTGACCTACATCGACTGGTAAAAATTGTTAGTTTAAGAAATATTTTGGTCTTTACATTATTTTGTTGACTCATTAACTTAATATTTTTTATGCAACAGGTTCTCCTACTCCAAGCTGGCCTTCCAAGTTCGGTAGAGGCCCTTTGAAGGCATTTCCATAGTAAAACTCTAGGTCGCAATAGATCACCATGTAATGGGATAACACACCCCACCTAGTGGGGAAGGTCGAACGTGAGCTTATCTTCCAGATCGAACACGTGGTCCATAATCCGAACAAATTCCCACTGACCACCCTCGATTGGGAGGCTTTCATGCCTGACGCATTGGAGGGGCTTTGGGCCAAGGTATAGGTATAATAGTTTGCTTATATTGTATGTGGTATCTGTGTTCAAACTGATAACATCAAACAATATTCTATAATTTGTCCATTTCAAGCTAATGTGGTCGTGGTTCCTTTAGACTTTCGAGATATTTATTATGGCAACTACTGAAAGATTTGGAAGGACCATAAGAATAAGCTTAAGTCAAGCCATTAGAAAGGCCATGAGACTAACCCTAATATTGTTCAGAGCGTTCCGATGGGTGTCCTCCCCCACCAGTGAGCTAAGCCAATTACTGGTCAAGTGACCAGGCACGGATGATTGGATTACGATTTGAATTTTTAAGTTATAAAGCGTAACTTATAAAAGCTGATTGACAAGACATGAAAACAAGACGTGACCGCAAGAAACTCATAGAATCGAGGGATGCAAGGCCCTCCTCACAAGAAGGGGACTCAGCATTTTACGCAAGTCCGCTATAAGGTAAAACATTAGCCTATCACGTAAATATGTCATTTATTTTCATGTCATACAATAATAAATTATTTAGATAGAATTTGACATTCAACAATTGGAGGAGGAGAGCCAGAAGACTGATCAGATGGCTGTCTGATTACATGCCCATAATAAGGATTTGCCGAAGGTTCAGGCCATACGGGTAATCAAAGTGTTATTTACTCAATTTTTCTTTGCATGATTTAGTTAGTTATTTTCCTTATCCATCTTGTCTTATTTCTCTTAAGAACAATTTGAGGCACGTCTGGCCGAACTGCTAGCAGATGAGAGGGAGCCTGAGGCGAGGAGAGATAAGATGAGATATTCTTCTATATCGTCGAACGTGACAGCCACGGATACATGCTTACGGGGGGCATAGGCATTCCACGCCGATCCTTTACACAAACAGAGTTATCTTCCCAATCTAGACACATCGACCAGAACCTACTCCAGACTTTTCGTGCGGAGATAGATGCATGAGAGACGTTGTTTTGGTCTGAGATGAAGTAGCGCTTATGTCGAAGTCAGAGCCATCCTTCCTCCCCCCTTCTCAGGTTAGAAATGATTAATTTTTCATATTTATATCTAATTAAAATTTTATAAATTTATTTATTTGTGTTTTGCTATCACGTTCTCATTTGGTTATTGTTTCATTGCAAGACCAAGAAGATGATGGCTGGCTCTTCTAAATTTGAATAGAATGATTCTGACTGGCATATTTTTTTTTTTTTTCCTTTTGTGTACATTTGTATATAACAAATTTTGTGACAAAATTTTTAACTGTTTTTGTATATATAAATGAACATGTTTGTTATATCTTATATATAAAAAAATTTCTATTACATGTGCAATTTAAATTATAACCAAAAAAATTAATTTAGAGTTATATATTTAAAAATAAATAACATAAATAATAAATTAATTTGAAAAATTAATAAAAGAGCAATTAAAATAATTTATTTATTTAAATATAAATAATAATTTTTTTTTTAAAATAAAAAGCTTATTGCAACCGCCAAATACGGTCGCTAATGAATAAGAATGTTAAATGTAAAAAATAAAAACAAAATTCATAAAAATATAAAAATTAATTATCTATTGCCTCAAACGGTCGCTTATATCTTCCTGCCATATGGCGGGAATTGGTACCAAGTTCCTGGGAAATTGTTAACGACCACCTGAGTCTTATTGCTACTACCACTAGCGGTCGCAATAGATCCCAAGTTAAATAAATTGGCAGTCGCCAGTGTCGTCAGTAATACAATAATAATTATTAGCGACAATGTTATTATGACCCCTTGTAGGCAATCGCCAAGCCATCATTAAAAGGTTTTAAGGTGAACGCTAAAACTTGTTTTCCTAGTAGTACGTGCACAATATGTTATTAGTAGTACACAAGTTAACATACTATATATCCTTAGTAAAATAATAGCCTTAAGCCAAGAAAATTATTAATTAAGCAATGCATTATTCAATCAGTAAATTAATTATTTAGTATTTAATCAATTAATTAATTAATTAACTAACTATTAATTAATGGAAGTAACTTCATTCCAGGTATAAAACCTTTCTTTTTTTTTCCTTTTTCCTTTTTTGCTTGGTCCACATATTTCTTTAACCAAATAAAATTCATGAATGTATTTATTATTTTCAAGCACATTATATATTGTTCAATGTATTATATTAATCTATTTTATACACATTTAACCAAGCAAAAATTTTATTTAAATAAAAAAATATCCGATCATAACACAACACCTCATGCAATAATAGTTTCTCATCATAGAAGTGTAAGAAAATCAACAACGATAGATAAAATGAGTAAAACACTTTGCAAATACAATAAGGATAACCCTAGTTACCGAACCAAAAAAAAAAAAAAAAAACAAAACAAAAGAATAATCCTAGTTGAGCTAAAAAACAATTGCGACATTAGGCTTCAGATTATATATAAAAAAATATCCGATCATAACACAACACGTCATGCAATAATAGCTTCTCATCATAGAAGTGTAAGAAAATCAACGACGATAGATAAAATGAGTAAAACACTTTGCAAATTCAATAAGGATAACCCTAGTTACCAAACAAAAAAAAAAACAAAACAAAACAAAAGAATAATCCTAGTTGAGCTAAAAAACAATTGCGACATTAGGCTTCAGATTAAATATATTAATATATTGGGAAATTATTAATTTATATAGTAGGTGGACCTTTAATTATTTTTTTTTAATAATGTATTGCCTTAAAAAAATTTAACGAATTATTAATTTAGCACGTTATCCCAAAGCTAGAACTGCCAGAAAATGTTATTTGAAAGGGGTTATTAATTAACTAGATATTATTTTATCGAGATCATGTTGTATATCCATTTCAACACCACCCAAATATACAAATGGAAATGCAAATGACATGGTCATGCAACCCTAATCTCTATCTACTATCAAACCTCATTTTAAGATGAAGACACTTAGCGAAGTACACAGGATCATCAATCTGACTAATGGGAAACCTGCATCCTATAGATGCTCCCTATCCTCAAGATATAATAAATCAATATAACCTCTTAATAGCTTTATTACCGTCCCTTACAATGGGCAGGCATCGATTTGTGTGAATCATAATCTCAACATATCAAGTTAATGACTCATCTCCAATTATCAATATTTTGTCATATATATTAACTGAGAATTATCTAATAATTAAAAAAAATCTCATTCTACTATTTACAAGAAAATAGATCTTGTATATGGATATAACAATGCTTACAACACGTCAATACATCAAGAAGGACCTCTCAACCAATCCTAATAACTGAATGATATAACTTCAACTCAATAAACATGGTAGATTCAATCATGTTAAAAAATATATATTCTCATCAATGTATTCTCATGCGTTTAGTGAAAGATGCTTAACAATAAATTATCTGACATATACAGATGCTATACTCGAAACATAAACTAGATATTGTAATTTGTCTGATGGAATACACCTAATCATGCTAGGTATGCTTTAAAATTAGTCCAATATCAAATTGGAATCGGGGAAAAAAAAAAAAGGAGGAAAAACTGTCAAACCCGGTTGAAGCTCACTTGAGCGGTAGATGTATTGCCCAAGCCACTTGAAGGGCCTTTAGGTAGCATAGCAAACCCAAAACAAGTCTGAGCTATTTTGAGCTTAATATTGATGTTCTTGATCCAAATTTGAGCTTACTACTCCAAATCATACAAGAACAAATACTAGACAAATAATTTTATTCATGCATGAAGAAATACTAAACAAATAATTTTTCCTTACCTACCTCGTATTCTAAGAAAAAGGAAATAAAAAGAAAAAGTGAAGAAGAAAGTCCAATGCTTAGATTCTTCTCCACAATCACAATCTATAGGAATCGTCACCACATCACCAAAACAATGATTACCATATTGCGATAATCAGAACCACTATAACATTGCGCCAAGATCACATACCCCTCTCTCTCTCTCCCCCCCCCCTCTCTCTCTCTCTTCAATTGGCAGAATAAGAAAGAAATAGAAGTGTGGAAGAAAAAAAAGCAAAGGAAGAAATAAAGGAAAACGAGATATGTCCCTTGGCTCATTCCTGAGATCCCAACACAAATATAGCTCCATCCCAACTTAGGAATACATATAAACTCAGCAATTTAGTCCAAATGTAAATTTCAATAATTAAAATAGTCAAATGACTCAAATAATATTCAAAAATAAATACTTCTTTCACAAGTTATGTTTTTCGTGAGTTTATGTGAAATTAGGTCTTCGTTCTCAATTTCAATCCATCTAATATTAGGTCTAAATGTTCTCCACTTTACCTCTTCAAAATTAAGTCACTTTTTTGTATTGTGCATCTTTTGATCTATGCTAAATGTAACCAAACTATTTTAAAAGCCATTCTCTCGACTTCACTTCTATTATTATCAATTAATTTTCTTTGCAAATATTTTTATTTTTTATCTTACATTTTCTTATATTATAAGACATCTAGTTTAATATTCTTATTTCTACTACACTTATTTTATGACAGTACTTTTAATAGCCAAAAATTTTGTATGATAAAATATAATTGATTTTATAACAATCTTAAAAAATGTTATTTTCAGTTTAATAGGCATTCATGGTCACGAGAGATATATATTTTAAAATGGTTGTGATTTGAACAACTCTCAACCATCACATGAGAAAATACGCATAGCACAATTCCACTTGGTAAGGAAACAAAACTTATACTCCAATCAAGAGGGGAGCCAAAACTGAATGTACAAGCCAACCAATGAGTGCTCCAAAATTTAGGATCGCCATTGATCCTGCTGATTAATTTAGAAAACCCAACCCTTACAACCAAATTCACCAACACAATATTTTAAAGAGGAGATGGAATGTCAGTTCGGTGATATCAAAATCACAAAAATTCATCAGTCTAGATTTATTTAATTTTTTTAAATAAAAAATATATAAATAAATCTAAACCGTCGAATTTTATTTCAATGGTATCTTAATTGATGTCCCAGCTTACAAGCCCCCTCCCTCGCCCGGGGGGAGGGGGATCCCAATATTTTACCCAACTAAAACCACTCTTGTTTAAGTTTTAAAAATGGAACCCTTTCAATTCAGAATCCAGACAACCACCTAATTCAATTCAGTGATTTCTTCCCACATTCATCAACCACCTAATTCTTTTGTTTACATCATAATTAATCGATTATAAAAATTTATTCTGATGTTTAAAGTTTGAAGGCAGGAAAATTCCTGATGCCATCGCATTCTTCACGTCATG
>QLOD02133211.1:0-21510 GCA_003260245.2 Sideroxylon spinosum | reverse complement strand
TTATTCACAAACAAGTTTTTTTGGTATGACTTAATTCCTTAATAGTACATAAATAGTGACCGGCCTCCAAAAACCCCCAAATAAAACCCACTGTTGGGTCATTGTTCCACATAAAAAAAATCTGAATAGCAGAGCACTTTGGGGGTCCCTTTGGGCGATCCTAACCCACGGTCTCTACATCAAGTTTCTCCACTATCCAACCAAGCTCCAAACCTTCATTCCATCACAATTTCCAGCAGTATTTTATTATGGAGATTGTATTCCAAACGGAATTATGAAAAAAAAAAAAAAAACAGAGGGGTAATTGAGCTTAGCCATGATTTGAAGGAGGATTTTGGGTATGTTGTGGGTCTCGGGTATGTTACAAATACAGCATTCCATGTATTGAAACTCCATCCTTACACCTATACATACATACCCTTGCATGAAAGAAGTGGTATTTTGGTATGGTTCAAGAAGACGACTTTCGGTTCACAGTTGGGGTAAGATTGGGATGTAAAATGTTGAATGAAATCTCTTGAATGATTTTTTTTTCCTAATGGGAATTTGGGTGCTATTGAGAAGTTGTTTTTGGGTTTGCTGTTGTTGAAGAACATTATGGAATTGTAGGGACCAAACAAAGGAGGTTCTTGAGGTGTTCGTTAAAAATGTGCCTACCAGCTGTTAGATAAAAAGTTTGAGTGAGTTTTGCAAGTGATTCAAGGGCGGTGGCTTGACTTGTTTTGTTCAGAATTGAAGCGTGAGTTATAAGAAAAGTAAGGGGGTATTTGGCTCTCAAGAGAAACTACACCAACCAGGAAAACTAAGCCAAATCCTAAACCCAAAAAGATTAAGGGAGCAAGCTCTAGCTCAGCTCATCCTTGTGCTTCTCCACCCACCCAACATATACCTAGCACTAGCACACTTAACCCTCCAACAACTCAAAATGTGGAGCAATATAATTCATCCAAGTTCTCAAGTGCAAACGTAGAGAAAGAATTTGGAATTCATTGGAGTGCAAGGGTGGTTATAGCTGAACGAGGAATTAACTTGGATCACTTCCAAGGTCCTAAATTCCAATTGAAACAAAACTTTGAGGAGAGCGGTTGGCTAGAATTTGCTAATTTTAGAGGACCTGCTTTGGTGCCACTGGTACATGAATTTTACTGCAACATAAGGAGTTTTGAAAAAGAATGGGAGGATTGTATTTCTACGAGATTGAGAGGAAAGGATTTGGAGTTTACATCCCGGAGTACAGCTAAACTTCTTTAGCTAGAGAGAGTAGCTAATCTCGGATTCCCTTATCCGAAAGAAATGAGACCCAATAGGGATAAGCTAGCTCAGGCCTTGTCGGGTAGAGCTGAAGAAAAATGGGGGCATAAAACAAGAATGGAGAAAAAGAAGTTGACAAGGAAATACAATGCCCTTCCTTTCCTGACGTGCTCACAGTTCATGCCTCTTGTGAACACTACTGATGTGAGCGATGAGAGAGAACTTCTCATGTATGCCATTGCTACTAGAGTACCCATAGACTTACCTCAGCATATTTGGGATGGGATAACTACTACAGGAGGGAACAAGACAAGCATTATAGGTTTGCCTTTTGGGACTTTAATTACTGAGTATGCAAAGAAAGAAGAGATCAAATAGCGTTATAAGATAGAGCGAGCTACACCATTGGGGATGATTACTACCACTTTTGGAGAGAGATCTGAGAATCAGTTGAGGAGGGTAGCTCTACCTACTACAGAAGGGACACTATCCCGTCGGAGGACCAGCATGAGCAGATGCGAGAATATGTTCATCAAATTAGGGATGATCAAGGAATTTTAAAGAGGAATCAAGAGAATTTGGCGAAGAAGCAAGAAGAATTACAAAGGGGACAAGAGGCGTTACTTAAGGGTCAGGAGAAGATACTTACGCTTCTGTGGGCTATTGTGGGTAGTCAAGTTGATGGACTACCACCTTCTATATCAGCCCATACTGACGATCCTACCCGACACCCTTCTAGTTCTCCTGGGCATGACACTTAGACTCATAGGGTTGTTGTCATTATTCACCATTCTAGGGTTAGTTTGTTTTGAGTCTTTTGGTTTTTAGCTATTATTCATTTTTTTTCTTTTTTGTGAATCCAGATAGTTGAGTCGTGATTTGTTGATATATTTTGTGAAGTCAAACTATCAGTTTTTGTTGGAATTAATGGAAAATGCATCTTTGACTCAGATGTGCTCACTTTAAATTACATGGTGAGTGACTGGATGATGATTAGTTGATGAAGCCTTTGTGTAATGAATTCATGTGTTTAATTTTGTTGAGCTTACACTTGTGCCTTTAATTGAGATTGATTTGTGATAGGAGATGAGTTATCAAGTGTGATTCATGATTAGGATGTTTTTGCTTAAATTTTACAAAACTTGGACCTTGCTTAAAGTGGAGACTTATACCATGAGAGTTTTTGAGCCTTAATTGTTATTGAGAGTGATTCACATTTACTCTGAAAATAAGTTTTTCATCGTCTCTTTCAATAGCTCTACATTTTGGTTTTGGATTCATGTTGAGAAGCATAATATTTTTAAATTGAGCAAATGATCTTATTGAACTTCATGAGGACTGAGTGGATCTTAGGAAATGAAACTAGGCCATCTTTGGAATCTTTGAGCCTTCTTGACTTCCTTCTTGTACATAATCCATAGGAGCCACATTGAGCCTTTCAAAAAAAAAAAAAAAAATCTCTTCTTTTTACATAACCATACAATTTTTCCAAACTTCGAATAACATAGCCAACCATATGTCTTGGATTTTTCATAATCTTAAGAAGGGTGAGTTGCTATAGAGGAGTTATTTTGAGCAAAAAAAAAAAAAAGATTTGGAAAAAAAATAAATGGAAGCAAAAATAAAGTTGACTTCTGATTTATTACTTTGTTCATAAGTAAAAGGTTATACATCCTTTGTAAATATTCAAAGTGGGGAATTGGAGAGAGTATGAGGGAAGAAATAAAGTAAAGGGCATTGGGTTTTCGTGGGACATTCCAAGGCATATTTTGAATATCCACATCTTTTCTTGGTAAAATATTAACTACTTCTGAATTTTGTACCTGAAAAACAGAGGAAAAAAAAACCTCGCAAGTGCACGATGGTCAATCTGAAATATAACCCAGTGAGAATCCGGGGTCGAACTAAGGGAAGTGTGATCTTTTAAAAATCTCTTACAAGAAAATTTATGTGAAAACATAGAATAGTGACTGAGTGAATTTTTGTTTGATTTGAAATTGGTAGGTGATTGTTTTCTAAATTAAGTAACCAATAAACAAAGGTACTCATCCCAATTCAATCCATGCGTTAATTTTAGTTTTTATCCTCAGGATTTTCCTATGTTTTGACTCAATTCAAGCACAACTCGGTGTAAGTGAATTGGATGATTTTTCTTTTGATTCAAAGGAAAATATCGGGATTGAATTTGAATTTACCATTTTTCCTTAAAATCATGAATCATGCCATCAGATCGAGTATCTTATATACAAGGATTATCAACCTAGACATACAGAAGCATTATCTTAACTATGATTCAAGTTTTTTAATTTATAGAAATAACAAACCAATTCCTAATATTCATTTTTTTCCATAAAATATTGAACTACAAATCACAATTAAAAAATCTTGATTTAAGAATCTAATTAAGCATTTGCATGAATTGGGATGAGTATAAGAATCTAGCAACTCATAACTAAAGAAAGAAAATATTGCTATATTAAAACACATATAAACATAAAGATAAAATTTGAAATTGAAATTGAAATAAAAAAACTTACAACGTAGAATTATGCGTTCAAGGATTGAAAGTTCTTCAAAACCCTAGATCTAATATCATAAAACTGAAAGAAAAGAGAATGGAATGTGTAAAAAGAATAATAATAATCATCTCTCCACGTTTCTACAGGTTACACATATAAAGGAAATTAAAAAAAAATTCTTCAGTTTCTTGAAACGGTATTTGAAAAAAGTCCAGCTGAAAGTTTCACGGACCCTTCAAAGGTACATTTGAAGGGTACTTAGCCTTCGAAGGGCCCTTCGAAGGGTAGGCTCAGACTTCAATTTTTTTTCAGCTTTCTTCAATCAACCCTCTCCTGTCATGCCAACGGGCCTTCGAACGAGGTACCCTTTGAAGGTGTCTTCGAAGGGTAAGGTCATACTTTGAAATTTTTTTATCTTCTTTTCTTCTTTACCTTCTATCGTGAGAAGGCATGTCCGAAGGTAAACACCCTTTGAAGTGGCCTTCGAAGGGTCCTCCACACTTGTTCTATCTTCTCTCATTTTTTGCAACACTCCCATGCATTTATCATTTTCTCACCTATAGTGGACAATATTTGATATAAGTGAGGGAATTATCTTCATTTACTCTTTTTAACCATTGATTAATCACATTTACACATAGATAATTTACCGTTTTATGTGATTAATCACATATTCTATAATCGGTACTGTAAATGTGGAAGAAAAGTAGTTGTCGATATCTCTGAGTCAATTGAAAATCTTGAAAAGCTCTATTACAGATGCGCCAGCAAACAATGCAAATTTTTTGCTTGGTGAGAAAAATGGATGAAGAATTTGAGTCTAGCAACTTCGAGGACATTAAAGTGAAGGAAGATGTTAGAGCAATTATGAGAAGGCTGAGAGATTTGGAAGAAAACCAACTGAGTCTCAAACTTATTGTACTCCCAACTATATTAGGAAGTTGGATAATTGAAATGCTTTTACATTTGATATTACTGAAATAAATATGTAATCTAATATACAACAAATTTTAAGTGAATTTACAAAAAGAATTTGTTATGCCATGTATGAACATCCCATGCAAGTTAATTTATGAAGCTCTTATGAGATTTTGGTGTATTTATTCATTGAGAGACTAATAATTTATATTACAGCTTCTTTATGTGTTGACTGCTCTATGAGGATAGTTAGGATACAAGAATACTTAATATTTTTTGACAAAATGAATAAGTTAAAATAGGGACAGTTAAAATAAAAACCTATATAAACAAATTGTGACTTTTAAAATAACAACATAAAATAGAAAATTATGGTGTTTTGTACACACTGGCTATACTAGAATTGGAGAAAAAATTAATTTAGAGAGAACTCATGCATCTGGCAGCATTTAGTGGGTTGAGTTGCATGTGGTTTAAAAATAGAAACTGAGACTTCACTGCATTTGGGAATAGTATGCCAAACACAGATTGCATTTGCAAGCAACACATCATCAATTCCATATTGCATCAACAAGTATGTTAAAAGACGCATTACATCAATAACGGCACACTACAATATTGGTCTACAATTGAAATGCACATTATCAAAGTCACATCAATTGTTGTATGAAATTCACATCATCCATTACATAGTCAAAGTTCAGTGCGTCCACATATGCTTTCAAAAAATGGCACAATGCTCTAACTATTCTCATAACTAGACCAAAAGAAATCACATAACCATAGCTATACCAAAAGATGACTATACCCATTAGTAGCATGTATCAATAGCCAACAACCAAAAAACCTGAGTTGGCCTCAATTTCAACCTCTTGTAACACTAATTCCAACCTATACAAAAAGTGCTCATTGTACCACCAATTCCAACCTCATTATCCACAAAAGAACAGTTTATATCCCCATTTCCCCATCAGTTAATTACAGATAACATAAAAAGAAAAAAAAATTCATCAGATTCTCTTATGTAGCATAAAATGAATTTCTGTCAGCACCAACTCTTGGAGCAAAACTAGTTCATTCATTTCTAATAGTACCATCTTAACCATCTTGACCACCAACGACAGTAGAACCATCTTCAGCAATAGCAGTAGAACCATCTTCAGCAACAGTAGTAGAAAAACTATCTTAACCATCAACGATAACAGAACCTGATCCTCCATCTCCAACAGAACCACTTTCACCACCAACTGCAATAACAGGTCTTTGACCTATAATTTTTTTCTGTTACAAAACAAATACAAAAATGAACAACATTAAAAAAGGCTCTAATGTACGTAAAATTGTATTTGAAAGTTTTTAAGTAAATATGTTATGTACTTACTTTGATAGGCGCTCTTTGACAAGTTCTCTTATTGTGTCCAAAGCGGCCACATGTCTTATAAGCTATACTGTGCCATTTCCTTTGTGAACTTGCATCCTACTCTATTTCATCATCATCTCTTCTCTTATTTTTTTCGGTCTTCCAATTAGCCATCTAATTTTTAGAGGTTGAATGGGATCTCCAATCACCTCGGTAGTCCACATTGACTCATCCAACAGTGGGTGGATAATACCAGAGTAAGAGTCCAAGTAGGCTTGCTTACTAAATAACTCGTCACAATATTCCTCCAAGTCTAGCCTTCGGTACAATATAGATGATGTTGCATGCTTACAAGGCAGATCGCTTACATCCCACACACCACATGAGCATGTTTTAAGAGTTAGATGCATGACATTGCCTAGTTTGAGCCTCGGTGACCTCATACTCGCCAGTACCAGCAAATAAGCCTGAGCATTTCCTACTTTCTTGAATGATCTTATCCAATCTTTTTCTAGCTTCCTTCGATAAAGGCCCATTCCATCTGCCAGCCTTCTCAAACTTGACATGCATCTTAGCCATATGCTTGCTCCTCAAACCATCAATCATGGTTAGCACTGGTTTAGCTCTCAGCTCACCAATCCACTGATTAAAGGACTCAGTAAGATTGTTCATTATATGATTACTCTTTGCTATAGGGTTAAACTTGTGTCAAGCCCAGAAGTGCAATGGAATATCCATACACCACTTATGAGCAGCCGGTGAGACATTTTAAAACATAAATGCAGCCCCGAAGTTCTAAGCTCGTATAGTAGCCCAAAAAAAGGCCCTCAATTGGATGCCTTGAAAACATAAATGCAGTTTCAGAAATGGAAACAAAATTTAACCAACTATTCAAAATAAAACATAGCAATAATGTTTAATGGCAGCATAAGACATGTTTTGGAGTTGGCAAGAAATCATCAATTGTTGTGGGAAACAGTAGCTGGTGAAGGCATCCAAATTCGTTATACCAAACCAACCATGAAACGGCATAAGTCTGGTTTTCTTTGAAAATAGTTTCCCAAAATAATTGATGCAATCTTAAGTAGAACAGAAATTCAATCTCAATACTAGCATAGTGTTAAAACAGTGAACTCTTTACTAAGATATTTAAATTACATAGATAACAACATAGTAAATATCGGGATGACTTTTGGTAAAATTCTTCTACAAGTGGCCTTCCACACCTTCTTTGTGTCGCTGATGTAAAATACAATCGAATCACAGGTTCAATCCCCTGTAGAATAGAACAACAAAACGAAGTTAGTAACGTAGTCAAGAACATAATAGTTTTTAAAATAGTTATGAAATAAGAATTCAACAACTCATCCATTACCTTTTGGCCATCAGACATAAAAGTCCATTGAACTGACCCAGATGTAGCACCACATGAAGTGGTCAAGTGTTCCAAAAAAAAAGTCCAACTATCCTTCGTTACTTAAAAATGCCATATGTAACTGGAAATATCCCTTCATCAGCATCTAGCCCAATAGCTAAAAGTAAGACTCCCCCAAATGTTCCTATTAAATGACAACCGTTAAGCCCTATAAAAGGTTAACATCCTTTCAAACATCCAATTACCTATCCCTTCAATGACAAAGAATCTTTTGAACAATGGATTTACTTGGCCTAACAATCTATCAACCTGTATTTTCATAACACTTCTGAGGTTACTCCTTCAAACTTCAACAGCATAGGCTGGTAACTCGTCATAACTCTCAAAGTGGAACCCCTTGATCTCATCCAAAGCTTTTCTCTTGGCCCTATAAATCTGCATCCATCCAACATCAATGCCAAACTTTCTTAACAACTCGGATTTAATTGCCTCTACTTTCAGGGTAGGGTTTTCTCGTAGCCTTTTTTTTATCAATTTCTTTGCTATCCACGTAAAATTGGCTGCAGAATTTTTTGAAACAGAAAAACAATGAACCAGAGACTTGATATGGTATGTTTGACCATCAGACATTGGTGATGTATGAATGCGCCAGTGGCATTTCACACCAGCATAGTATGCTGTGACCCTATTTTTTTCATTTTTATCTCTCACAAGAATAAGCCCCTTTTGAACAACATAGTCCCTGAGTACTTCCCTAAAATGGTACACGTCCCTGAATCACATTCCCTTTTTGAACACAATTTTCTCACCTTTATTTTGCTGAAAAATTCATGCTAATTTTGCTCTTTTTATGTTTGCCTCATGATCAGATTCATCTTCACCAGAAGTGTCATTCAATAGGTAGTTGTCCATGTGTGGGTCCTGATCCCTACTACTGCTGTCTTCATTAATTAGCTATTCAAAATCAGAATTTCTTTCATTGTTTTCACCAACTACATCATTCTCTCTAAAAGTTCTGTCTTTATTGTCACTATCACTGTTCCATAAACCAACAGATTGGTCTTCATCAGACAAGCCAAAATCTTCAACATCCTGATATCCCCCTTGATTGGCTGCATATATAGGAATTTCATTCTCAGATTTGCCATACCGACCTATGTGAGCAGATATTTCGACTTGCATGTCATTCATATTATTGTTAACAACCTAGCTAACTTGGGAAGGACCAACTTTAAGAACATCACCAACATCAACAAAAAGTTGGATCAAGGGACTCCGAGCAAGCTCGAACATTTGTAATAGCTTTTCATCTGAAGAAATCTCAAATCTATTTCTGCCTAACTGGTAAGAAACCCTTACACCAACATTGGACGGACAGTCCACGACATCAAGGGAACATACATCAGACATTAAATCAAAGTGAAATACATGTCCGAATCAACATCCCTAATTACAAATTCCTTATCTTTAAAATGGACAGTCAGATCATACAATCGAAACCCTGGCATTTTTAGACCTAAGGAAATATATAGGGCTAAGGAAAAAGATATTACAAATTATAAAGTTATAAAGTCAACGAATGTAAGAGTTAAAAATCAGAGATAATCATTCAAATTAGGAAGTTAACTCTACATTTATTATGGAAATAGTTTTCCATAATAGATGTGGTCAACTTAACAACATATATCAGTAACAATATATAATAATTTTTTACAAAGTGAATAGCTATCTGTTCAAGTAAAAATAACAAATCAAACACATTTTGTACAAATTGACGAGCCAACAATTCAGCAACTGTAAGTATCCAGATATGTAATCAGATAGTCATTCAAATTGGGGAGTAAACTCCACATTTATTATGGAAAACATTAGCCAGTAAAGGCATCCAAATTTGTTATATCAAATAGACCATGAAAAGGGCATGAGTCTGGTTTCCTTTGGAAATAGTTTTCCATAATAGATATGGTCGACTTAATAACATAGATTAGTACCAATAGCTATCAGTTCAAGTAAGAATGACAAATCAAACACATTTAGTACAAATTGATGAGCCATCAATTCAACAACTGTAAGTGCCTAGATATGCAATTAGATAGTCATTCAAATTGGGAAGTAAACTCCATATTTATTATGGAAAACATTAGCCGGTAAAGGCATCCAAATTCATTATACCAAACAGATCATGAAAAAGGCACGAGTCTGGTTTCATTTGGAAATAGTTTTCCATAGTAGATGTGGTCAACTTAGCAACATAAATAAGCTAAAAAAAATCATATTTTTTATGAATTGAAGAACTATAAAGTCAGCAATTCAGGTAAGAGTAAAAAATGAAACA
The DNA here is from genome assembly GCA_003260245.2 of Sideroxylon spinosum. NCBI lineage: Eukaryota > Viridiplantae > Streptophyta > Magnoliopsida > Ericales > Sapotaceae > Sideroxylon > Sideroxylon spinosum. The sequence continues at coordinate 11,752 of QLOD02133211.1, read as the reverse complement.
TATTTATTATAAATTGATGAGCCATCCATTCTGTAACTGTAAGAATGTAACTCAAATTGGCAACTATAAGACTCCAAAGTAAAAATCAATCACAATTATTACAAATTGATGAGCCATCAATTCAGCAACTATAAGAGTGTAACTCAAATTGATAACTGTAAGTGTGTAACTCAACTTGACAACTATAAGACTCCAAAGTAAGATACTAGTAAATAACATTGGCAACCACATTTATTACATTAAATGATGATACAAATTTGCAATTACAAAGGAACAAAAGCCCTAATAGATTACTGTAATGGGAGATGATTGTTCTGGAAGCTTGCTATCTAAAATTGCCAACCACATCATCAGACTAAACAACATATTTATTACATTCAATAAGGATACAAAGATACAAATAAAAAGGAACAAAAACCCTACCAGATTACTGTTTTGCGAAAAACACATTTTGACCATAAAAAAACATTAATTTTGTCTACTAATTAAGCACAATGCCAAAATTAGATAATTAAACCAGTAAATTAAACAAACAAACAACAATTTACAAATCAGAATAAAATCACCCCAAAAAAAACCCTAAAAATTTTATACCCTACAAAGCAAATCAAACAAACACAATGTAAATCCTTACAACTTTCAAACCCATAACACAGATTTATCGATGGCAGTTAGGAAACATAAAAAAATCCTCTAAAAAAAACCCTAACTCAGAAAAACCTTAAACCAAAAAAACCCTAAATTTCATAATTTGCAGATACCCGAAAACTAGTAATTTCCTTATAAAAACTAATTTAAATAACCCTAGAAATAGAATGAGGAGAAGAAATAGGCTATAAACCTAAAAAAACAGAACCTTTGTTACACGATTACCTTTTTCCAATCACATAACCTTCGTTGCACGACTAATTTTTCTCAATCGCGTAGTCATGAGCTTCCCGGTTCCTTCGTTGTCGTGGTGTTCCGGGACTGAGAAAACCAGGCTTTTAGATTGAGAGTGGTTCGTCCTAAAGTGTTGTTAGGACCTAAAGTGTTGTTAGGAGTATTGAAGGTTGAGGGAAATGAGGGTAGATAGATATATTCAAAACTAATAAAGGCATTTTGGACATTTTACAATACCTAACGGAGTTACAGACGTAGTTAACGGTTGGGGGTTAAGTGTGACAAATATTAGGGTTTAAGGGGTTTAGGTGTCAGGTTTAAAAGGTTGGGAAATTTTCGTGAATTTAGTCTAATGTTTAGGGGGTCTAAGTGTAATTTATCCTAAATATAATAATGAAATAAAAGTGCAAAAATGATCATACCATTTTATTTTATTCCCTTGTACCAAATGGGGTCTAGGAATATATATATATATATACGTATACTAGGGTTTATCCCGTGCCTAAAGGTACAGGCCCCCTCTCTGTCAGCCCCCTCCCCCCTCCCTCTCTTTCTCTGTGCCATGTTGTCAAGTATGAGCTGATTTGTTATATAGATATATAACCACGATAATAAACAAGGAGCTCTTACTATTAACCATTCAATTTTTTTTTCTTGGTGTTATTGTTAACAATTCTATTATCGACTTATTGGCAGTAAATTAAATAACTCGCAAGGTATTTGAGTTCAATACAAAAACAAAATTTAGCCCTTGGTAGATTTGTAAAAAGTACAACTTTGTATTTTAATCGGAAAATTTTTCATGGAAGTCTAATTTCATGATTGTTCGAATAAAAAAAATTCAAAGAACTTACCTATAACTAGTAAAATTTTTAAACGATTACTATATCGAATTATACATGTATAATATTTAAGTTAATTTCAATCAAGTGATAAAGAACATGAATGTTTCACTAGTCAGTCTAGCAAGCAACCAAATCTTTTCCCATACAAGGACCTCTTAAGACATATCCCAGAAAAAAAAAAATAGAAACAAAAATAATAATAAGATCCAGGCAGGGCCTCTAACCAGAAACGAACCACCTATGCAAGTCTCATAACAAAGGAAAAAGACTCCGCTAGGGACAACAATTGCCTTCATGAGGGAATAATGGCCTAAAAGAAAACCCACCCAGTACTTAAAACTGTTTAAGTTTCAGAGAAAGGAATCTTAATCTTCATTATCTCGCGTTAGTTGGTACCTGGGGAGTCGCGACCTTGTGGGTGGAATTATGAAAGCAAGAAGGTCGGCCCAATTTGATTATCGATTTAACAGTAGTTTTTTAATTTTTTAACCTCTTTTTTTTTTTTTTTAAGTGCATTCGGTTTGTTTCGTTTTATTTTCCGAAAAGTAGGACCAATGAAACAGAAAATTTGAAAACATTTAAACGGTATATTTACAATGCATGGTTTTAAAATCAAAATAATGATTTCTCTTTTTTTTTTTTTTTTTTTTTGGGCATGGTAATGTGTCATTAAATTCTTTGTTACTTGCATTTCTATTTTTGTTTCTTTATTAACTCCTTTCTAAATTAATTTGTAGATATAATTACCAAATGCATTTTTTGAATTACAAACAAACTTTCTAAAAAATTCATTAAGTTTTACATTTGCAATTGATAATTCATGGACAAAATAATGATTTCATACTTTTATTTTTAAATATTTGGGTAAGATGTTTTAGTAATATAGGTTTGATGATAATACGAATTTAGCTTAATTACCCTGGATATTCTAGAACACTTGATTTGCTGAGTTTTGTTATTTAGTTAAGTTTATTTTGAATATATGAATATTTTGTAGAAGAGATCAAAATTTTAATTTGACTAAGACATGAGACCGTTAGAATTTCACTCCTGCGAGTAGCAAGTCTAAAATTAGAAATTTGTGTTTACTAAAAATCTATTTCACATGGAATATATTTCAATTATGGAAATCTACTTAAATATATTCATGGAAGATTTCCAAAATTTAAGGATATTGTAGTTATTTATAGAAAGGATTTTAAAGATTTTAGAAATAGGAAACTTTGCAATTCTACGAAGATTGAATTGCTTAAATATTTTATAAATAAAGACCTTCTTCTAGGGTATTTTAGCACTTTTAGTGATAGATGATTCTTTAAGTCTTGTAGCACTTAAAGAGGTTTCCTCATAAAATTTTCTGTATTCAATTACTTTTTAACCTTTCATAGTTTAATGTTGTGTTGATTACTGGTAATTAATAACTAGTGAGTGCAAAATATCAATTAGCGTTAGAACAAGTTTGTCTAGAGTTTCTAATATAAAGGCACGATTTTATTGCTAGTAAGATGGATCCCTGAGAGAAGGTGGTTCAAATACATGGCCTCCATGATTTGATGATACCAATTACTCATATTTGGAGGTACATGTGAAAGCTCATCTTATTTTTATGAATTGCAACGTTTAGCTTGTAATTGAACGAGGTTGATCTCATCCTACTTGCAAAGTTGATTAACCACCTCACAAATGTGCAGTTAAAAAAAAGCCCCAAGTATAAGGGTGTATGGTGTAGTTTTACTTGGTGAGATCAGGTTCATATCCACAAGCAACTTTAAGATTGAACAGTAGGGTTTCTAAGTTCTTCTATCTACTAGTTTCGTTTTAACAAGAAAAGAAAATTGGTTTTGGATTTTGAAAGTATTTATTATTTAATTAATAAACAAATAAAGTAAATTGTAAGAATTAAACTAAACTAAAATTCAAGAAATTAAATTACTTTTATTCTAATTAATGGAAAAGCAAGATTCAAAAATTAAACTCAACTAAAACAATGAAAGTAATAAAACTACGCATTCAAAATAATTAAAGATCTTGATCCAATCTACAAATTTATGTGAATTCTTTATTATCTAATCGGATACATTTTCTTATCTCAGTGTATAGCTCATGTATGGGAAAAGTAAATTGGAAGATATCATCATTAAAATAATTATTCCAAAAAACAATTTTATAATCACATTTAGGATAAGAAAAGATATTCAATAAGTTCGTCTTTGGTCCAAATCTCTTTTCATTTATTTTAAAATATGAAGAAATTTTTAATCAAGTAATTTCGTAAGGGATTTCAGTGAAATATAATTGAGATTACAAGTTTTCAAAGCTTTTGAAAAGAAAGAAAAAGAAGAATCAAAAAATTAAGGAATCCTAGCACATAAGTTTTATATTGCAAATGAGGATTTAATCATATCCAATCATCAAATAAGGATCCACCCATCATTGATGGGTTGAATCAAGCTAACAAACTAGCCTAGCATGGATGAAATAATAAAATAGTAAATAAAAAGAGAAAGCAAAAAGAAAAAGAACTCCATTAATGAAATACGGAACAAACTTGCAATGTGTTAAAATATTCACGAACTTGAATCCATAATATGAACTATAAAAGCTCTTTAAAATAACCTATTTTAATTAAAAAAAATTGAAGAAAATATAGAGAAAATTCTATGGTTTCCATTGCAAAATATGTATTTATATACACGAAATGAAACCCTAAACCTAGTTTTTATCCCGCACTAACAGCTACAGCTGTCCGGACAGCCCAATAAGGTGTCCGGACAGTAGACTCAATCTTCAGTTCCAACACTAAAGTTGTAGCTCTACAAGTTTTCTTTCCAATCCAGAAAGAATCGCATCAATCAGAGTTGTGAGTGAAAAGTTATGGCCAAAACACTAACAGGGTGTCCTACTGAATCATCCAAAGAATTTTGAATTGTGCGACATTTTAAGCTGATTTGGGCATAGATGGAGACCCCTTTTGAACTTAAGTGCTCATGAAAATTCTAGCTAAAAGTGTGTACTTAACTTTGGTCTTTTGAATCACCTTAATTGGACCCCAGAAACTTAAGATATGCCCCAAATCCTACAGTGATTAGGATCTGTCCAGCTTTCTAGTCTTGACTTTTAAGGAATCTTTCAAGGCTCAAACAACTCGAATTTTGTCCCATAATAATTTTTCGAAAAGCTTGATATATCCAGTACAACTATTCTGAAAACCAATTTTGATTTCTAGAACTCTTTTCATGTCAAAATTGTGTTTCTCTCTCGATCCAACAAGATATTCTAGTGTCTTTTCTACTAAAACCTATATAAATGAACAAACTAACATAAATAAATAATATAAAACCAAATCAGACATATTAAAGAATAAATTACCGGTATTAACATGGAAATCAAGGTTTATGATTACCCTTTTCAAGCATAATCACAACCCCCAACTTACACATTACTAGTCCCTAGCAATGAAATCAAAAAAATTACAAAGAAAACTAAAATACTATATTCTCTTTTCGTTGGAAACAGAACTACACTTACCTACGTGTAGCAAGCCTTTTAAACCCTCAAGTTCTCTCTAGTGGACGAATAAAGTCTCGTGAGAGTTTGCAATGAATCCACCCACAAAATTCCTAAATTAATTCGATGTATAATATAATTTGTGTAAAACCTTCCAATGCATATTAAACTTACTAACTCTTAACCATTTAATTTCAAGGGTGCTAATTAACGTCATTCATTCTACTCAGCCACCAAGTATACCCAAAAAACTGCAGCCTCGACTTCAAACTCATACAATTGTTCACTTATAAATGAAATCACTCGACAAGGGTTACTCTCATGGTTCATGTAGGAATGTAATACCAAATAAGTGCAACAAACCCAAATCAAAAAGTAACTGAAAGAATTAAGATACAGATTTTTGCATAGTTTCATGAGTGGATTGAGTGGATTGTATTAATGTATAAACAAGAGAACTACTATCAACCACATAAAATAGATCAATGTTCTTATAAGTGTCTTTCACCTAAAGTCTCTTAGGTCTTTACTAGTTGTAAGCTCGTTAATGGGGTATTGGTTAGACAAACAAATGATAAGAAAAATCAAAATGCATGTATAAGGATTATAATGATAGTGCAATGAAGTACTTCTCAACTTTTCTCCTTTCAACTCTTTGAATGCCAAACATTGAAGCTTTATTGTTTTTTTTTCCTTTTCTTTTCGTTTTTTTTATTTTTTTATTTTTCATGAGACTGATAATAATGAACTTATGAAATGCTATGTCCCTTTTTTTTCTTTTTTCTTTTTTTCTTTTTTCAGATGTTTTTCTTTTGCTCCACCATAATTTTTCAATTACCAGGTCTTCCCTTATACACCTTGTTATAATTTTTAGCACAAGTATTTCATGACATGCAAGGGTTGGCTCATCTATATATCTAAGGTTAAAGGGTTATAAATGTGGATAAAAGAAGAAATTTCATATTTTTTTTTTTCAAAGGCTTCAAAGTAGCTCCAAGGGTGATGTAATCAAAGAAAAGTCACAAGCTTTCAAATGTAAAAAAGATGGCCTAACATCACGCTTTAGGTTAATAACACTTTGTTAGAGACATTGATCCACACATGTAAATCAAAAATAGTGTCATGTGCATTCAATACCAAAGTAAGTAAATATGATGAAGCTATTCAAGAAAAGTGAGATAAAAGAAATCATATAAAATATTAAGTACAAAACCCTCAAGAGCAAAAGATCAGGCTCAAAAGCTCACAGAATATAGGGTTTTAAGTCTCCACCTATGTCTTGGGATACTTGAATGACTAAATCTCATAAACTTAAATCCTTAACACACTTTCATTCAATGGTCTTAAGTGACCAATTTTCAATGTATTAGAAAATATTATACTCGATTTGAATCAAGTGTCTTATTCAAGATTGAAACCAAATCAGTTATTATTTTTATGACGAATACCAATATTATACCAATTTAGAGACACATGCAAGGTACAGTCATGCTAAATCAAGATAACCAAGATTTGAATTTTTTTTTTTCATGCGTGTCAGATCAATTCATCATGCGAACCCTACCCCCCAACTTAAAATACATAATATCCTCAATGTAAAAACCATGAAGCATATGTGAATTCGTAGTGTGCAATAGTAAGCATAATGATGAGCATGAAACAATAGCCACAAAGGACATAAATAAGAACAAAACATAAAATTACCCAGAATACATCCATTATTCAAGCCACTTAAGGCATCACCTAATACACCCCTCAACTTAAATTCTATGACACTCCCAGAAACAACAATTATATATATAAAGTACCAATTGGAAGTACAAGACTAATTCGTAGTGTGCAATAGTAAGCGCTTTCTTATTTGAAGAAAATAAATGAACTATATAAGAAAAATATTAGAGAGAAACTAAAAATATAAGAAAAAAAAATAAGAAAGAGAGTTAGTATAAATGGAAATAAAAAAATAAATGAAAATAAGAAAAGAGAAACTAAACTAACAAGAAATAAGAAAATGAAAACAAGAAAAATCTAACGTACTATGTACAAATGGAATGACGAATGGATTATCCAACACCCATTCATGCGTCCACAAGTGGTTTAAGAAATAAGATGTTTTTTTCAGGCCTCCAAAGTACCAAGGTGGGTATAAAACATACCAAGGGATGAAAGGCCAAGTGAGCTTCATAAAATCACAACAACTGTGGCCAAAGTGTAAATGCGGGTGTGAATATGGAATGTGGTTGTGTGTTCTCTAATATCCCTTCGACACCTAAGAAGTCAAAGGAAATTACCTTTTTGGTCTTCACCATTTCCCTACATGTGTGGTCAATCTTGGTCAAAGTTCACCGTATAGTGCCATATCGATATCCTCGTATTCATAGAGAATTTTCTCAAAGAGTTTGGATTTTGGTCTGTCTGCAAAGACCAGATCATTGTCCTTCAAGATCTGACAAGCTCCGTCGGTGGATGAAATGACAAGTGTCGGCACGCTGTCTAGCTAAGTGGAGAAGTATGATTGGCCCGTGCTTTTCGACTAAGGATCGGAGGGAGCGGTGTGGCAAGGGGCCAATTTGGTGGAAGTTTCCGATGATTGGGAGCCTTGATAGTGAAAGAGGTGAATTGTTTTACTGTTTGGATTTTTGAAAATCCATTTGGTGAGGAGAAAGAGGAAAAATATGAAAAGCAGAGAGAAAGGGAGGAGATTCAACATGGATGGCGAGGTAGGTGGTTTTTCTAACAATCCCTGAAAACTGGACATCTTTAATATTTGATTGTGGTTCGAATACTAATATGAAGCTATTTTGATTGCGAATAAATAATTTTGATTACTAAGGGTCGATTTGATAATGCTATCGTTTTTCTATTTATATTTAATTGTTTATATTTTTGGTTTCATATTTTCTGTTATCGGTTTTTATTTTAGAAATGAAAATTAAAACTACATTTGGAAATATAATTTTATTTATAATTATTAATATTTTTGTTTACATAAAATATATAATCTTATTAGTTTCTAAAAATTTAATAGAATTTAAAAAATATATTTCATATTAATTTAATTTAATTATATTGTTTATTTAAAATAATTGCATAAAGTATAATTATTATATCATTTAATCCAACAAATATAAAATATATTAGTTACAATTTCATTATATTGTTTGCCAAACTATATTTTATAATAATTTAATTATGATATTTATTAAAAATAATTTAATAAAAAATATTTAATAGTAGTTAAAAAATAATTAAATCAAATTAGTTAATTCATTTCTGATATTTATTAAAGATTATCTAATAGAATATATTCAACATTAGTTAAATTAATTAAATTAATTTAATTGTTAAATTTAGGGTAAATTAATTAATTTTATTTTATTATTTATTAAAAATAATTGAACAAAGGTATTTCATATTCATTAAATTAATTATTAAATTAAATTAATTAATTTAAGTTAAATTTAACAATTAAATTATTTTAATAACATATAATTTATTAAATTATTTTAATAAAATATCATAATTAAATTATATTAGATTTTATCAAAATAATTTAATAAAATATGTTTTATATTAATTAAATTTTTTAATATATTAAATTATAATTTTTATTTATTAGAAATAATTTAATAATAAATATTTCACATTAATTAAATTTAATTAATAATTTATTTATTTATTTATTTATATGAAATAAATTAATAAAATATATTATATATTAATTTAGATAATTTATTTAATTAAATTTATTATTTATTGAAAATAATTTTAGTTTACTAAAATATTTGAATAAAAAAATATATAATAATATGATGTAACAAAAATTAATAAAGAGTTAAAATCTACAAAAATGTTTGCAATGGAAAAAAAATGTAGTTACACTTTTTTTTTTAACAGTTTTTTGTTAAATTTTTAGTTTTTTTTTAAAAATAAAAAAGTAAATAAATTTTATAAACATATTTTTATTGTCAATTTATAAAACTTTGAAAACTTAAAAAAAAAAAATACAAAAAACGTTATTCAACAGAGCCTTTAAAAATAAAAAAAAGTAAATGAATTTTACAAACATATTTTTATTGTCAATTGATAAAACTTTGAAAACTTAAAAAAAAAAATACAAAAAACGTTATTCAACAGGGCCTAAATGTGACCCCGCTTCTTTTCAAAAATAGACAACTACATCTCACCAGTAAATTTTAAGAAAAAATATCGATATAGATTTAAAATTCTTAGCAAATGTTTCGCATGTGAGAATGGATTCCGTTTGATGCGTGGGAATGGAAAGGATTCCAATTCTTACTCATATCCAAACTTTAAGTTGGAATGCAGAACGGGTTCCATTGTTATTTTAATCTATTTCCATGTTTGGTATTAACACACTAAATTGGAATACTATTCTTTCATAATAGTTACTATCACATTAATGAAAAAATACATTTCACATTTTAAGTGATGAAATGACCATTCCATTCAAAATTTAATCCAAAAAGTAATAATAATAAAAAATAAATAAACAACTACTTTGTGATCACAAGTTTATCTCAATCTTGTAGAATGACAATTTTACTACCGGACCTTATTTTAGCCAAGATTTGAATTCGAACTGTAAAAAAATAACTATTTTACTCCTAAATTCATTTTTTACCTAAATTCATATTTTGGGCTTCCCAAAAAAACTAATAAAATTTCATCAATGTATTTCTTAAATTCATATTTTATCATGTTTAAATTTGTTCATTTGGTTTATTAGTAGATTCAAATTCGAGTAAAATTAAAAATGGAGTATGTTTAATTTAATACTTTAATGTTTAAAAATAATATAAATTGTAATATAATACTAATAATACATTACATTCACGTAGTAATATAAATAATATCATTTTATATTATAATTAGTAATGTAAAGCAAGTAAGGTCGATCATAACACAACTCACTTTTCAATTGATTAAACCACAATCTAATGTCTATAATGGCTCGACACTATGTCTCTGGTTCAGAACTTGAACTACTCACGCCCTTACTCGATCCAATTATAAAAATGTAAGCAAAGCAGTTAATAATTGATTAGATCTAATGTCTATAATGGCTCGACACAATATTTCCGATTTAGAACTTGAGCCTTCCATATCTTTATTCGATTCAGTCATAAAAATATAAGCAAAGCAGTAAATAATTGATTCGTTGACATAATAAATTATCTTGGTTTAGTTTTGATGTATGATTTTTTTTTTTTTTGTTTGATTTCGGTTATTTAAGAAATAATATTTAGTATTCAATATTAGTATCGATTACTAAAATTTTAATATTTGATATGTATTAGTTAATAAAATTTTGTTGGTTTGATGGATTATCTCTAGACTAATGTAAGAGAATTTGATTTTTAATCGGCTAATTGATAATAACGACTCCTTCAATTTGATTTGGGTATAAAATTTTTAATCCAATTATTTAAAAACTAAAATTTTATTTTTTAATCGATCAATAAAATTTTATAAGTTAATTTACCGAAACTGATCCAATTACACTTCTACTCCCCCACTCCCAGCCACTTCCCACCCCAACCAACTCACGAATTCCAACCTAATGGTCAAATGAGTACTATTTTTCTGATATTTCAATTTTCAAGGCATGTCCTCATCATGCGTGTGCTTTTTTAGGTGGCGGGTGATGTTAGCCGCCGCCAGCGCAACCGTGACCGTATGTTTTAGCCCCCTTTTTTTTTTTTTTTTTTCTTCAGTTTAGTTCAAACTGCCAAATAAAATTAAGTTGTGGAAGCAAAAGATTAAAATTTTTTTTGTAATTGAATATTAATTAATTATAAAAAAATTAATTTTTAGTATCTATGTTTCTTATTTTTTTGTTAATTTTACACTTTTACTTTTTAATTTTTAAAACAAGTTTAACATGTAAAATGATAAATTTAATCATTTAAAAAAATAAAATTAAAAAACTAATAACATGTACCGGCATTATTTTTCAAACATAACCCTTAACGTCAGTCAATCCAACAATTCTTTTTTTTTTTTGGAAAGAACATGGTTTAAATAATTAAGAATATTTTTGAATTGTTGGATAATATATTAACTATATTAAGGCTGCGTAGAGGTGTCAAACGTTCCCTCAGTGCCGTTCCGTGCCAAAATCTTCCGTGTCAAACGTGTTTCGTGTCGTTCCGTACCGTGCCATTTTATTTAGTCGTGCCGTCGCGTGCCGTGCCAAACGTGCTTCATGCAGTGCTGTATCGTACCGTGTCATTTTTACTAACAGTGTCGTGCCGTATCGGTCCGCTTATTTAATCATGTCGGATCGTGCCGTGCCTTATTCAAATCGGGTCGGACCGTGCCGGCTCGCTTACTTAATCGTGTCCAAACTCTAATCGGGCCGTGCCGGCCCATTTAATATTCGTGTCGTGTCATGCGACCGAGTGGAACGGAGACATGCGGTATAATTAAAGGTATTATGGGAATCAAACCATGTAATCTTATTAAGGTTACATATAGAGGCGTTTATAAATATT
>QLOD02132456.1:0-11116 GCA_003260245.2 Sideroxylon spinosum | reverse complement strand
TTAGTTTGTGCAATCCTTCTCCACCTTATGATAAAGCTCTCATGCCCCTTACAGGAGGAAAGCAATTTAAAATTTTGATCAGACTTTGCTCTGATATCCTCTTCTTGTCTTCTTGTTTTAATTTGGTGGGTGTAGTCACTTTTATCTTCTACCTTTCCAACTTTATCTCTTTTTGTATATTTTTCTCTCTTTTATGAAGTAAGCTAATGATCATTGACCTTCTCGTGCTTTGGTTTAACTGGTATATTGGGCCTTGTGTTGACTTGATGGGGCATAGTGAAGTCCTGGTTTTTTCCTGTCATATTACCTATCTTTATGGTCAGCATATCATTGTGGAATGATCACTGACCTTCTTTTGCTTTGGTTTAACTGGTGGTTGGACCTTTGTTGACTTGATGGGGCATAGTGAAGTCCTGGTCTTTTCCTTTCATATTACCTATCTTTATGGTCAGCATATCATTGTGGACCTCCCTTCCTTACTCTTTTTCTACTAGAAAATTTGACTGGTGGTTGTGTTTGCTTTCTCCTTAGTAGAGTTGACATGAGTTGTTGACTTGTCTGAATCAGTTTATCATTTATCTTATGTTTCTATGATGTGATTTAGTCAAAATGGATTATCTTGGTAATTAGAAGCAACAAAGGTCAATATCTTTGCGATTTTTGTTAGTCATCCATTGAGTTGCCTTGATATTACCTAAACTGGTCAGCAATTCCATTTAATATAAATAGAGTCACCTTACTGGTCAACGTTTGCATTTAATATAAATAGTGACCTTATTGGCCATTTCTTCCTTTTAGGGGTTTCAAGTGATCGTTTTCTATTCATGGTCTTGTGATGACAACAAAACATAATAAGCTTGATCCTCAATACCCACTGATTAGTTTCACTGCACTAAGATGTAGATAATGTAGTTTCAATATTTTAATATTGAATACCATGTGCATTAGTGGATGTATCTTCTTTATTCTTTTCTTTCTCTGGTTATGCCTTTTGTCTCAAGTCTCTTGCTGTCCCAAACGTTTAAGCTGTTAGGAAATTTGTCCGATAATATATATCAAGCCAACTTAACATCTTATTCCCTCTTCTTAAATGAAGGTTGGTCCTGGATCTGTTCTGCGAGGTCCTTTAAAAAATTCATCGACTGATGCTGTGTAAGTTTGGCCTTGTTTAGTTCTTTTGTTGTGAAACATTTTTTAGATGTTGTTTTAATGGTTTAGCTAAAACATCTTTTGATGGATGATAGGACACCAATGCTGAACTGTGAACTTCAAAGTTGCCCTGTTGAACTGCTTCATCCTCCTGAAGATTGCAATGTTAATTCTTCACTTTCCTTCACACTTCAGGTGTTTGTCTAGTAAAAATTGTTTGGTGATAGGCTGATTGATTATTTACTTATGCCCTTCCAACATTTTTATTTAACTTCTTCTTTAGATCTGCCGAGTTGAGGATATCCTTGTTGGAGGCCTTATGGAAGGATCTGTTGTTCATTTCCATAGGGCAAGAACCATAGCTGTCGAGTCTATCGGAACAATTAGTGCAACTGCGATGGGTATGTACTTCTTTAAATTTCTGTTAAATCATGATCTATTGACAGGCTTCTCTCTCTCAAATGCAACCTTGGTGTTGTGATATGTGTTTCATCATTTATGTTCTGCCTTGAAGGTTAAACAGTATCGAATTGTCCAGAGAATTTTGTTATTATGACTTAAATTCAATGCAGATAATGTTGTGATATCGTTATTGTGATTGGATAGGTTGCACAGGTGGTGTGGGTAAAGGTAAAGTTCTAGGCAGTGGTCTTGGTAGTGGTGCTGGACATGGTGGTAAAGGTGGGGTAGGTTGTTATAATGACAGCTGCATTGAAGGTGGCATTACATACGGAAATTCTGATTTGCCTTGTGAACTTGGTAGCGGAAGTGGCAACAAAAGCTTAGCTGGTTCTGCTGGTGGCGGCATCATAGGTGAGCCTTGAGTAAATGTATTCATGTTGTGTATCAACTTCTGTGACCAGCTAAAAGCAATCTGTTTTGTTTTCTATCTATTTTGTTTCCTCCTTTTTTGGATTTAATTGTTTCAGCTTGGTTCTTGTTGTTAGATACAGTTTGGGACTTTCTATATTTTTTGCTTGGAGAAGTACTGCCAATAGGGCATGGTGATTATTTGATGTCTAAAAGTATCATATGTGAGGTTCAAACTCAACATTATCAATAATAATGAAAGGAAAGGTTAAATTAGGAAATTCAAGTGAAATTTGTTTTGAAATTCGTTAATAACAATGTGAGATATTATCAATTATATATATTATCATGACTATCTTGCTTCGAGGGCACTTTTCCAAATTATATATATAAATTTTTGGTAAGTAAGATAATTTTGGATTAATGGGAGAAATTAATACAAAGTCTAGAGGGCATCCCCTCGGTTTACATCTATTACATCATATACATAACTATGACTACATGTACAAGTTAGGCTATACAAGCACTATAGATAGCCTATAAAAAAGTTAGGGACCCCCATTTTGAGCATATTTCAATATTAATGACACTGGGTTTAATGTTTTTGAATTAGGAAGCTTTTATCTGGACTTCATGCTTGATTTTGTTGACAATCCCTTGAGGAGTTGGTGAAATATCGAACAGGAATTAGTGTATTCAGTTGTGCATAAATTTTTGGGTACCACCACGATGAGCCATGACGAGCCATGATATTGCCCTAGTTTTGTTCTGGCTCGTAAGGAAGCTGAATTCATACATATGTCTTTGGCTTATAATAATGAGATGCTGCAACTTTTTGGTTCTCAGTAAGGGAGCAAATTTCTTGGGATTTGTACTTACTTGCCAACGTGGAACTTAACATTGGTTCTTAAATGATCAATGTTGAAGTGAACCAAACTGCATGCGGAATGAACTGCCCTTACATGCCTGGATTAACTTTGTTTCTTTTGGGGGATGGGGTGGGGTAACTGACTGTCCAAATGAAACTGGATCTAGGAACTGTAATGGCTCCACCAAACCTGTAAGTAGATTTCTCCTTTTTGATAATTATGATCACACGAATCGTCCAGTAAAGCATGAGCAGATTTTATATGACTATCACATACCCCAATAAAGAGATGAAGAATTTGAAAGAGATGACAAGGAAGATCATGGGTAATAGGAGACACTGAAGGAAGAAAGTTGTGACTTCTTTCATGTTTTTGGATGCTGGACAGAGTGGAAGTGTTAATACTTCTCCAATGTAAGCAACAGTTTAAGAGATTTGGCTCTCTGAACCCTAAATCGCTTGCTTGTGTTAGGCTTTTGAAGAATCTCCATCCAAACATTAGATGTAAACCTTTGTTCTTTTTCACTACTTTTAATTGTGAGTAGTGAGGTCTAACTATTACAAGGCCACGGGTACCTCTAGCACCCCATCTGGTAGACTCTTCATGTTGTGGAACAATGGCATAATGTGGTGTGGAAATAGAAACTCATATTATAGAAATGGTTGGTGCTTAGGTTTGGTTGGTTAAGCTGTCACATAATTGGGCTTTCCATGCTACGAACTGCAGATGAACTTATGGGTCTAGGAAATTCAATCAGACATAACCCACTTTTGTCAGGTTGGTGCTGTTCTTAGATTGGCATGGCAATCATCATCATCATCATTATTATTATTATTTTGGGGAAGGGGGTGTTGACAACGAATTTGATTAACGTGTTTTGGAGGGAAAGGATGTGAAAATGGAGATAGTGATTATATGGTGGGGATTTTCTTTACCATATGTTACAGGATGGAGGAAAATTTGGAACTAATCGCTATTTCTACAATAGAGTGGAGGGGATTTTTTTTCCCCTTATCTCTATTTCTCTTTTCTCCAAATGAAAGAGTTTAGATTCGCAGCTCAAATTTGCACCTTTGCAGTACTAGCTGCAGTTCTATTGTTGTGCTATATCACTGTGAAAACCTCTGCATCTCATTTGTTTGCTTTCTTTTAAAATGCTTCTCCACACCATATTCTGATGATTTACTGAAGTTTAATTTTTATTTTAATCTGTTTTTACGATTGATTTATTTCCTTCATTGCAAATAATTTTTCTTTGTGGCTTTTATGGTATTTAAAATCCATAATATCTGAAGGCTGTATTCTTTATTTTCAAATGTTGTTTTCTAACAGTTATTCTTTATTTTGTTCCTTTTCATGCATTTATTTATTTAAATTTTTTTTTTAATTTTAATTTTTTATTTTTCATGTAGTAATGGGTTCAAGGGAGCATCCCTTGTCAAGCCTGTCTGTTGAAGGTTCAGTTGCATCTGATGGAGAAACTTATAGACAAGAGAACAGTACCATGGATGTTGTAAGTCTAGGCCCTGGTGGTGGATCTGGTGGAACTGTTCTTGTGTTTTTACGGTCATTAGATGTCAGTGAATCAGGAATTCTTTCCAGTGCTGGAGGCTGTGGTGGTTGTAATGGTGGTGGTGGAGGTGGTGGACGTATTCACTTCCATTGGTCAGACATTCCCACTGGAGATGTATACCAGCCAATAGCTAATGTAAGAGGAAACATCCATACAAGGTATGCACAATTGTGATTATATGGTTTCCATTATTCAAAAGTTTATCCAGTACAAGTCTCTTAGTTTGTTGCTTTTATGTCCCGTGAGATTTTAAATCAAGAAGAGCATTGGCTTGTTTGTGACAACCTTGTATTCAAGTTGCTTCTACAAATGTTCATTATGATGTCAGAACTGGTGTTCAAGTGGTAAACTGGTTTAATGTAGCTTGTTTGAAGTGATGGAAGTTATTGGACTGATTAGAGATATTGTGCAAACGAACATTTTCAACTTTGGTTGGTGTTCTCTAAAATCATAAATAGAGAACTTGGAAGCCCATGTATAAATTAAATTGCTAGTCTTGATATGTCCTAAGAAATTTTAGGTTTTGGACTTTATACACATTCTTATCCAATCACAAATTTGTCCTTCAATGTTTGGGAGTTCAACACATTGCTAATATACTTCTATCTAGAATATCAATTCTAGAAATCCAAAATTTCTCCCTGTTGTGTAGGATCAAGCTTTTGCTACCTTGTTTGACTAATGTTTCCAGGCAGTTCTTTAAGTACTGTTGGGTAAATTTGCTTCTAGGATTGAAATGATCCAAATGAGGGCCTTGTGGTTTGTATAGGGGATACCACCAAAGACCACTCGTCGAGATGGGAATCTATTTATACAGGTACATATAAGTATGTTGTATGAAGAGCTGTTAGCGATTTGGCAGATGCTATAACAGTTCCTTTAGTGGAAAATAGTTAAAAGTGTATCCGGCCCTTTAACGTGTTGGGTGTAAGTTTGAACTTCAGAATATAATTAGGATGCTGTTGTGGCTTTCTCCCATTTTGGAATCATTTCTTGAAGTGGGTATTTTATAGGGAGGGATTTTTTCAAAGTTGTTAAGTTGTGGAAGAAAAGTCAAGGAAGGCTTCTTTAATGTGGTAACATGTGTATGGAATACTTACGTGAGGACAAAATCATAATATTTTTAGATGATCTTGTGCCATTGTTATAACAAAGAAGAATCTTGTGTTCGATGGAAAAAAGTTTTAGATGACTTGATTTTACTATAAATCTTTTTTATTGGGTTCTGTTTTGCATTTTAATTTACCATCAATTGATTTGACTCGGCATGAAAAGTTATATTAAATTCCAAATTGTGATATAATTTGACAAGTCCATGTAGATGGAGGGACAATCTTCATATTTTGGACATGGTGACATGATTAAATATTAATTCTATGATAGGTTATGCTTGTTTGTGGGCATACAACCATGAGATGGGATAAGGTCTTACCCTAAGAAACATGGTTTCTAGAAAGGTGTCGCATTTGTGTCATGTTTCGGGTACTTCTAGTCATTGGAATTCCCTTGACACCTGTTGGATGCTACTCACAGGTGTCGTATTAGTTTTTAGTTTCCAAAACTAGGCACACATGCTTGGGAATACGTGTGTCCATTACTCATATAGAGGAGAAATGTATTGTAATTTTTAAGAGAAATTTTAAAATTAAATATAAGAAGAAAAAAAACAACATGAATTTATATCTTGTCTAATTTTTGGTTTTTAATTTAAAGTTCCGGTTGCATTAATCTATTTATGAATATAATTCCATAAAGCATATGTAAATAAAATGTACATATATGTGTAATATAAAAAATAAGAGATTTTATTTATTATATATAAAGGGTAATTGCACTTTACCCCCTTGTGGTTTGGACAAAAAGCATATGATTTTAAAAGTCAACATGTAACCTCCTCGTGATTTAGACTAAAGTACAAAATTGTTAAAAATGTTAAATTTAAGTAGATTTGTGTCACAGCTCCCATATAAGCTCATATGTGGTCATTTAAAAAATGACGTTTAGAAAATAGGGGCAAATTGAGTATTTTTAATAGACAAAATAATGTTTCACTTTAACATAAAAATGTTCTTCTGTTTATTTATTTATTTTTTTGTGTAAATCTTTTTCGTTTAACCAATTTTAACTCATGGGACACAAATCCAGTTAAATTTATTAGTTCTGGTTGGTTTTGCACTTGAATCCAAATTACAACAAATTACAAGGGGGTTATGTTTCACTTTAAAAGTAGAGGGAGAGAATGTGTTTTTGGGTCAAACCCAAGGAAGAAAAGTGTAATTGCCTTTATAAACATTTAGTCTTTGATGTTTCCCTTTTGTGTTATATCCTGATATTTTTTAGAATTGTTTTGTCAGTGTGCCTGCACTTATGTTTTGTTGTACCTTTTATTTTTATTTTTATTTTTATTTTTTTTGGTAAGTAAGATAATTTGGATTGATAGGGAAAAGATTTACAAGTGTCGGGGGGGCATACCCCCGATTTACAAAAAAAATTACTATCATCTATTTCCAATAGTTGGGATCCCCCATTTCAAGCATAGATCATGATCATCAAAATTACATTTGGCTCTAAGTTTTTGCAATGCACGGGTTCGGACTTCATGCTTAATGATAGATAAGTGGAGTTGCTAGAAGAAGCGATGCCTTTAAACATTCTTGAATTCCTTTCAAGCCATAAATGATACATGGTTGCAGACCAAGCAAGCTTGCAGATGCTATTGGCAAAGGTTTTGCTGCTGAATATGCCCAAGGCCCATTGAATTTCATCTTCCCACCTTCTCCTCTGGTTTTGAATGTTGCATAGCTGACAGATTGAAGTCCAAACTTCATCCGAGTAGGAGCAAGAGAAGAATAAATGGTCTAGTGTTTCGTTTTCTTGGTTGCATAGAACACACTTTTGGGAGTTTATTATGCCCATTTTGCAAGCCTATCTACTGTGTTTAACCTTTTTTAGATGGCTTGCCATGAGATGAAACTTTGCCAAGGGATGCAGCTTGAGAACCACACTATTTTGTGCCAATTGTTGTTCCTTTTATTGTTATCCCATGTTTGATGATTTTTTTTTTTCTTTTAATTATAATACCATCTTTCACTAGGATGCCGAATCACATGTAAATGGGGGCAAGTTGGAAAAGTTTCAAATGACAAAAATAGCTTTCAAAAAATTATAATCATGACTAGCCATTGAACTAATTACAACGTTTGAATAAACATTCACAAATGAAAAACGTTTGAATTAGTTAAATAGAAAATAAAATATTTACTTTCTATAAGTAAACACCCCAAATGATCACAACTGAACCTAATAACAAATTTGCCCACTACATCATAAATATTTCCTTGATAATTAACCACTTGTGCTAAGGCTGAGCCCACCTCCAAAGGTACTAAATTATATAGATACAGACTAACTAAAAGTGGGTTTCAAAAGTTTTACCTTAAACTGTAATTGAAAAAAAAAATATCAAGTCTATTTTTTATTATTATATTTAAGGCCAAGCAGCTTTATTGATGGGCTAAATTACAAAAACAAAAAAAAAAAAAAGGGGGCTAGCTGAATTTAAAAAAATGGTTAGATTTTTTATTTTATTTTTTTAACTAGCTGCCAAAAAAAATTTGTTTATTTACTTGATAACTAAACACTTGTGCAGAGATCAAAGCCAATCAAAACATAGTAACAATTGTGCATCAATTTTTATTCATCAGTTCATTGGAAAATGTACTTTAGTTATTTAATTGAATATATTGGTTATTTTAGTCATTTAAGTCAGATAGATTGTCTTTTTTATTTTTGATGAGGATAGAATTGTTCTTCTTGCATCCAATCTAGCATGTGCGAGCGAATGTGAGATAAGATAGGGCCGAATATGCTATATCTCATCTTTCTTATCCTGGTGTAACCAAACAGGATTTAAATTTCTTGTCGCCCCATCTCTTAGTTCAATAGATGCGAGCTTATTATATCCCTGTGAAACTAATTATTCCGTAAAGTGTTGGGAGTGGTGGAAGTGTTACAGTTTAGACATCTTGCTTTATTAGTGGAAATGGTTACCCTCAAACTTCATAATATGGTTTTGCACTTGTCTGAGCTTTTACTCTCTCACCATACAAATCAGCAGGTTAAATTGTAGTATTTTCGTTTTGCAAGGTAATAATTCATATCCAGTTTGTAGCACAAGGTTCTGGCTGTTGTTTAGGAGTTATTCTTCTCTGATGACATTAGGATCTTTTCCTCTATCATTGTAGGGGAGGCCTAGGTAGAGATCAGGGTGGTGCAGGGGAAAATGGAACGGTGACTGGAAAAGCTTGCCCAAAAGGGCTTTATGGGACATTCTGTGAGGTAAGTTCACAGTTATAAATTTTTAGTTATGGAGTTCCTGGAGTATTTTCTATTTATCGTTTGCAACTAACATTGAGGTGCTGCTGATGCAATGTGTAACCTTTTTAGTCACTGGCAAATTATTATTCAAAATAGGACTGGTGGTTGGAAATTGAGTAGTCAGCTTGAATTGAAAATATCCTTAATTTTAATTTGTCATTTTTAACTGTTTTAACTCGTGCATCAACATGCTCCTTATTTGTTGTAGAGAATTGAATGTGTGATGGTAACTTGAAACTTCTGCATAAATGATTCCTAGAGATGCCATCCTCACTACATTGATGTGCCATTTTTTTTCCCCCTTTTAAGCTGCAAATAAATATGTTGAGTAGGCATTGTTGCTAGGATGTCTATTTCCAGATCTTATAGTTGCTTTTAGAGTTCATATGTTATGAGGCTTATATTTTTACAGGAGTGTCCAGCTGGCACTTACAAGAATGTTACAGGATCAGATAGAGCACTTTGTCAACAATGCCCACGTTATGAGCTTCCCCATCGTGCGGTTTACATTCCTGTCCGAGGTATCTCTAGATTATTGTTGCCACAAGTGTTTAACGTCTACAGAAATTTTCTCGTCACGTATGATTTGTCCAAAAAAATTGTATGCATTTGCAGTTCTTTGTTTATTTTTATTTTTTAATTATTATGTTACCATGTGGAATATAAATTTATTGTCATTGGTTCTGCATGCCTTTTAATTTCTTTTAATCTTTTTATTTTCCCTAACTTCATTTTGGTTTTGTTAGACGTAAATAGGTCAAATCACGGAAATGATTTTAGTTGCTGTGATCTAATCGTTTTGAATTACCACCTCAACCTGTTAACAGGTGGTATTGCTGAAACACCTTGTCCTTACAAATGCATTTCGGACAGATATCACATGCCACACTGTTACACAGCTCTTGAAGAGTTGATCTACACGTTTGGTGGGCCTTGGTTATTTGGCTTCCTTCTTGTGGGACTCCTCATCCTCCTTGCTCTAGTGCTTAGTGTTGCACGAATGAAATTCGTTGGTGTTGATGAATTACCAGGCCCAGCTCCGACACTACATGGCTCTCAGATAGATCACTCTTTCCCTTTCCTGGAGTCATTGAATGAGGTTTTCCTCTTCCTATATTATTAAACATACAATAGTGTTCCTCACTGAATTTGTAAAGCAGCTACTTTGATTTAGTTCTTTTGCTGCCCCCCGTCCTCCTCCTTTTTCCCATCTTTCGTTTTCTTTTTTCCCTCCTCTCTTTCTTCTCTTGCCAAGGGCATTAGGAAGTAAAAATGTGATTCTTTGATTTCAGGTTTTGGAAACAAACAGAAATGAAGAGTCACAGAGTCACGTGCATAGAATGTATTTTATGGGACCAAATACATTTAGTGAACCTTGGCATCTTCCACACTCGCCTCCAGAACAGGTGAAGGAGATAGTGTAAGTTTTTTTTCCTCTGCCTTACTAGTTGCCTTCACTTGGTGGAAAGTTAATTTCCATAGTGGTGAGGTTGATTCCTGCTGTGTGTGTTTTAGTTTTTTCATTCTGACTAATTATATTAGATGTGTAGTTGAACTCTGGTTAATAAGAATTTGATCTGGCAGGTATGAGGGTGAATTCAATAGATTTGTGGATGAGATTAATGCTATAACTGCTTACCAGTGGTGGGAGGGATCGTTGTACAGCATTCTCTGTATTCTTGCATATCCTGTTGCATGGTCGTGGCTGCAATGGCGCAGGAGAATCAAGTTACAACGACTTCGTGAATTTGTGAGGTCAGAGTATGATCATGCATGCTTGCGCTCTTGTCGCTCACGTGCCCTTTATGAAGGGCTCAAGGTTTGGATTTTTATAAGTTTTAGTTAAATTTATGGCAGTGATCATGAAGATTATGTATTTTGCATGTGTCCCTCGCCTATTAATCCCCTTTGCTCTTTTTAGTTGTTCCCCCCCCTTTTTTTGTTGCGTGTGTAGTTTATGTTTATGTTCTATTTATTGATTACATTTCAAATTATTTTGTGGGAATTTGTCAAGGTTAGATCTAGGGGTGGAAACAAACCGAGCTATTCGAACTTGGCTCAAGCTCGGTTCATCACTAAAATGAGCTCGAACCGAGTTTGATTCATGGCTCGTTTCTTATTCGAGTTCGAGCCTAGAGAAGCTCGGCTCGAAAGCTCAAGAGCAGGCTCTATAAAATAAATACATATTTTTTTAATAATATTTTTATAATATTTTAAATTAAAACTTTATCGTTTGGTTTAATCGAGTTATTTGCAAGCCTAGTTCAAGCCTAAATACTTATTTATTGAGCCGAGTTTGAACTTATATAAAAGCTCGAATCAAGTTTAAGCTCGGTTT
>QLOD02132161.1:2812-18213 GCA_003260245.2 Sideroxylon spinosum | reverse complement strand
ATTTTTTTATCATTTATTATTTATCCAATTTTAACTTATTCTAGGTAAATCTTAAATATTTCAAAAAAGTTTTAGGTCTTGTCATGCTTCCACCCGTTGCATTTTAGGTGTTATCAAAGGCAATATAACGATGTCATCTTGACTACTTTAAAGATATCGTCAATATTACTAGCTATACTCATTGTATGTTTATAAATACTGATGTTCTGATTTATTTTAGTAAATTTTTAAATTAAAATTTATATTTGAGTAAAAAAGCATCAAAAAGACATACCGCATTGAATTGGAGTGAACAAAAATAGAAGAGAGAAAATACATCCTTTTAATATTATACATAAATACACAAACATTTAGCACGCTACACACCACAAAGCACTGGTTATTCAACAAATTGAAAAAAAAAAAAAGATAATAGTAAATAAATAAAGCTATCTTCACACTGAGAAGGCACCATGGAGCCTCTTGCAATCGACCAAATAAGCAAACCCATAGGCCATATTCTTCAAGGTGGCCTCGTGCAGTTCCGCCGACGCCGTCGCCGTCGCATCTAGCGAGAAAAACACTCTGAACCCCCTTACAAAAGCCTCACGCGCCGTCGTCCCGCAGCACAGGTTGGTCATCACTCCCGTCACGATCACCTCCTCTGCCCCAGTCTCCCTCAGCCGTTCTTCCAGGTCTGTGCCCCGGAACGCACTGTACGTGCTTTTCTTCACCACCTCGTCCGCGGGCTTCCGGCTGAGCTCCAGCATCAGCTCTGCCTCGGGGGTCCCGTCCATTATGAGGTCGTGGTTCCACCACTCCCCTAGCATGTTGTGGCGGTGGCGAGTGAAGATGATGGGGATCGAAGAGCGTCGGCAGAGATCGATGGTAGTATTGATAGCCGGGAGGATTGGCTTGGCCAAAGAAGAGAAGTAATTTTGCATATCAATCACGAGTAGAACTGAGGTTTTTGGGTCTGGGTTTCGTTTCCTGATGTCGAATTTCCTGTAAGAAGAGCTCGTGGCAGATTTCGTCGCCATGGATGCAAACCCCCTTTTTTTCTTTTCTTTTGAGAAAGTGAAGGGAGCAGCTCTTCCCACCCCGCTTGACTTCCACCCCCACGCGACAAAAAAAACCAACCTTCTAAGTTACCTTATTACCCCTATTTCTTTAATTAAATTACATTTTTATTTAATTATTTTACATTTTTATTTTACTTTTTAATTTAATTATTTTATTCATTTATTTTACTTTTTAATTTAATTCTTTTATTTGTTATCTCATTTATTTTTTCGTTAATATTTATATTTTTCTTTATTTTACTTTTTAATTTAATTGTTGAATTCTCTATTTTACTTTTTCATTTAATTCTTTTATTTTTTATCTCATTTATTTTTTAGTTATATTTATATTTTTTTTACTTATTTAATAATCTTTATATATTTATTCTTTTTTATTTGTTCAACAAATCTTGTATATTTTGTTATTTGTTGTTATTTATTTTATATTTCTTTATTTGTTTAATTTTTTATTTTTTATTAATTTATTTAATACTACTTATGCATAATAGAAAATGTTCTCTTTTATATTAGTAATAATTTTTCATTTGTGGCTAAAACGATTATATTTACAATTCACGAACAAACATTTTTTTCAAATGAAAATTCTTTTAAACCAATCCGTCTGTACAATTTTACCATTTGTTTTTTATTTAATTTTATTTTTAATTTTTATTTATTTTATTCATTATCATTTAATTAATTCTCTCTTTTATTTAAACTTTTTTTCTCTTAAACTTTTTTTTTCTAAAAAAAACTAATAAGTGTTTGGCACATAAACCAATTATCATTAAATATAAAGAATATTAAATAAAGTAAAAAGAAATATAAATATAATAAATAAAAGATATAAATAGTATTAAATAAATATAATCTATATAATAAATCAGAGCATTTGACGAGACATTTGTCTCTGTGGCAGGCGGAGAGAGCGAGTGAGAGTGAGAGAGCAGAGGGGGAGAGAGAGTGAGGGGAAGGGGGGCCGGGCTTTGCCCGGAGGTGGGCCCCTAGTAAATAAATAAATTTGAGATATTAATTAATCATCATTAAACATAAAGATAAACATTAAATAAAGTAGAAAAAAGATAAATATTATAAGTAAAAGATATAAACAATATTAAATAAATAAATTCAAAAATAGATATTAAAAAATAATTAAATAAATAAATTATTTATTAATAAGATAGAAATAATAAGTAATTATAGATTAATTAATAATTATATACATGTATATATATATGATTTTGGAATTGGAAAGGGAAAGGGGTAAAATTTTGGAAAGGGGAGGGGTATAATAGTCATTTGACCGGAGGTGTGTGATGTGTCAAGGGTGTGCGGCTGTCAGGGGGTGGGAAAAGCAATTTTCGAAAGTGAATGGACACACACTAAGGACTTACAGGGTGAAAATTTCAAGTTGGCAATTAATAACCAGACAACGTTGCTGGGGCTTTCCAGATGATATTTAGAGTTCTAATTTTACCCTTTACTTTTGCACTCAGGGGGCATTTGAGGTCTAGTTGGAGCTCCAAAAGAATTTTAAAAGTGTTTAAAATTTTAAATTCTAAAAAATTTTAATTTTTAAAAAAGTTTATTAAAATCCGTTAGATTAAACCATTACAATGTATTTCAACATATTTTAGCAAATTTATTTAAAAAGCTAGACTGACATTTATATCGAAATATTTTATAAAATTCTAAAAGTTTGTAAGGTTCTTCATTAGAATTTTACCACCTATTACTGAATATAATTTTTAATAACTTTATATCAAATCAAATATAAACATTTAATCACCATTTTAAAACAAACTTTTATAGTTTAAATTTCAAAAAATTAAACTTTTGTTAACTTTAGGAGTTTTTTTTACACTCCAAACGGCTTCTTAGGGCCTGGGAAAATAACGAAAAATATAGTTTACATAATTTTTTAGTGTTTTGCAAAGTCACTAAATTATGTTTTTAAGGAATAAATTGTAAAACTTTTTGATTTTTGCTTCAACTTTTTGGATTTAAATCTGTTCCAACAATTTTTTTGGGTTCGTTTGAACGATTTTATTTTAGAATTTTTTGAAAGTTATTGAAAATTTTTTGAGAATTGTAGAAAGTTTGTTAGAGTTTATAAAAAAATTTATTAGAGTTTTGTAAAAATTTGTTGAAATATGTAAATATATTTGCATAAACTCCTCAATTGGGGCCCGATGGCCCAAACTACCCAGAGCTCTATGGCCACGGCCACGTTCACGATCGACCTAAGTCACACGACCTCTGGGTCGTCCACGACCCCTACCTCTAGCAACTGATGCAACTCTGGGTGCCATCAAGCTAGAAATAAGGAAAAAGAAAACAAAATTTAGATTTTGAAATTTCAAGGCCTGAAAAATCGAAATATGCAAAACACATTTCAGAATACAAAACCTCAAGGTCAATAATTTTCCCACTGTCCCTAGGTATTCTTAAACCTAGGCTCTAATACCAAGCTGTCACGTCCCAAAATCCACTACTCAGGGACGTGGGGACTGAACCCACAAAGACACATCGAATATAACTTAACCAAAGCGGAAGCTAATTAAAATAAGTGTTATTCAATTTCTTGAATATTTAAAATATCTTTAAAATGCCCTAAAAATGGGCTACAAAACCATTCCACAAATATGAGCCCAAATCAATACTCCATTACAATATTTTTTTTTTAAATTGTTGGAATGCAAAACAAAATAATTTATCCAGCTATGGCCACGAAGACGGCTAGCTAACCAGCTTGTCCATCGCGAGCATCAACTCCTACATTACCAAATGTAGTAAGGGTGAGCATTAAATTCCATGTGTCCTCAGAAAGTATTTATAAAATATAATTTCTTAATCATGCAAAGCAATCAACACTTTATCAATACTAGTAAAATTAATATCTTACAATTTCTAAAATTTTCATATTTAATCGCACTGTTCTAATTAAATTGTTACTTAGCCACGATCCCACAGTCCCATGCTAAAAATAAATTACATCACATTATTCACATCACCACACATCAGGATCATACTATGAGTTAGGTATTCTGCAAGTTTAGTCTGTGGCCTCAGAACTAAACTCAAAATAAATCCCTAGGCCTTAGCCGTGGGGTACAACTGGTCCCGCAGTCCCAAAGGTACTCATCAAATCCCTAAACCGCAGTCATGGGGTACAATTGGTCTCACAGTCCCAAATGTACTCATCTTGCCTTAGTAGGCAAATCGGTCCCACAGTCCCGGTACTAATATACGCTAGTACAAGCTGTATATACACTTTGTAGGTTTTAGCCTACTGGTTATGCTAAATCACCTTGCGCAGGTTTCGGGACTTTCGACCATTGGGCTCGAGAAGCCATTATTTCTAGTACCTTTAATGATCCCAATAACCCAAAAAACAAATCTTAGTTAATTCCTTTAATTAATAGCACAACATAAACAAGAGTTTTCGCTAAATTTGGTTTCTCGTGTTTATTCCAGTTCTTATTAAATTTTATGAGACAATATAATCCCCGGGCCTAAGTTTCATGTTACAATCAAGTTCATTGTAATATCGTATAATAAAGTACACAGTACAAATGCATGCTAATCAGATTTAATTAGCCATAAGAGAATTTTAATTTTTAAATAATATATATATCTTTCTAAAATTCTCCTCTAATTTTAATAAAAATAATATTTATTTAATCATCTAATGTTTTTCTTTCAAAATAATTTTATTTAAATATTTATCTAAATAGCTCACTTCTAATTAAGTACAATCCAATGTTCAATAAATTCTTAAATAATGCCACCTAATTTGAAATAATAGATTATTCAATAAGTAAAAAAAAAAAAAATTAGTTTGAAATCTGTGTATATACATTTATTAATACCCATACTGCTTTGGCCTAATTAATATCTTAACTCCCAAAATCAATTTACATAGTAACATTTATAACTTTTCCATTTCAGTTCACACAGCAAATCTCATATATATGATCATAGGCATTAATGTACATACATAAATCTTAAATTCAATTCATACGGCAAGTCTAACTTTTATATTCATGATGCATAAACTTTCTATTCAATTCACACATCAAGCCTCACATTCTAATCCAATCAGTATATCCATAAGTATTAATATACATCCATTAATTCTATATTAAATTCTAGTCTACCTTCATATATTAGTATTAATATATATATGCAATTCATTTCACACAATAATCCTCACTTTCACATTAATGAGTATTAATATATATGCATATAAATATTTCAATTATAACAGTACACTAATATACGTGTGTTAGTAGATATATTAACTCCTAATTAACTTCACATATTCATAACTTCCGATTCAATTTACAGTAAGTTGTGTATATATATATATAGATTCATAAGTATTTATGAATATGCATAAATATCTTAATAATAATATATCTACAGTAGTTAACTATATATGTGTAATGATATATATATAAATCTAAGTGCAAAGTAAATAATCTGGCAGCACACAAAACGCATAGATTTATACATTTTTATTCTAATAGTAATAAAACACCTAATCAGATTTTATATACTTACATTTGACATGAATAAAAAACAAATATTTATAAACATGATCCCACCTACCTCTCTGCACATGCAGAAGATCGATGTGCAAAGTGTATCTACTAACTCAAGTTGGCCTTTTTAACCCTCTATGAAAAGTCCGACAGTACTTACTTCGAACCTCTTAGAAGACACGTACGAAGAAACCCTGCCCATTCCTCCTTCTCACGACCTTGTGAGAAGAGCGCAAAAACTTCTTTCTCCCTTTCTTTCACACACACTTTCTCTCTCTCTCAAAATCAAACATTTTGGAAAAATCTGGAGACGAAGTATAGAGGGGTATTTATACAACACTTACCAGAGGCTTCTCTCGTA
Source organism: Sideroxylon spinosum (assembly GCA_003260245.2). Lineage (NCBI taxonomy): Eukaryota > Viridiplantae > Streptophyta > Magnoliopsida > Ericales > Sapotaceae > Sideroxylon > Sideroxylon spinosum. The sequence continues at coordinate 12,265 of QLOD02132161.1, read as the reverse complement.
ATCTTTTCCCTTCAATACACCCCTCTCAGACTCCCATATGTCATAAGTGCTGTTGCCACCCTTTGTTCTCCCCCACATTTCATTAATACCTTGCCACCCTCCTAAGCCAATGAAAACTCACTTTTCTTTCTTCACTTGACTAATATAATTCCACCCGTCACGCCCCCCATACACACATATATATATATAAATAACTAGCATTAAATATTTATACATGTGCACTAGTCATATTAATATATATACATATGCATTTAAATCAAACATCACACTAAATGTAAATCAAGTAAAACATAAATAATAAATGATAACATAAAAAAATTAGAATAAATAAATAGATAATAAAATAAACATTTTTTTGGGTCAAAATTTCCAGGTCTTTACATCCTACTCTCCTTACAAAATTTTCGTCCTGGAAAATTAAAGCAAGAGAGGGAATAGTAAAATTATAGAAATGACTCGGGATAACAATGCCTTATATCTTCTTCATGTTCCTAAGTCAACTCTTCCGTCCCATTATGCTTCCACTGCACCCTAACCAAATGTACTGTCTTTCCCTGAAAAACGTGCTCATGAGAATCCATAATTCTCACAAGCTTTACCTCATAGGAGACATCAGAATCAACCTCAAGCTCCTCCCAATCTAAAACATGAGACGGATCATGATTATACTTCCTCAATATGGATACATGGAATATTAAATGCATCCCAGACAACCTCGGTGGCAAAGCCAAACGATACGCAACCTCACCAATCCGAGCCAACACTTCGAATGGCCTAATGAACCTCGGTGAAAATTGCCTTTACGGCCAAATCAGAACTGCCCCTTTCGTGGCGAGACCTTTAGGAACACATGGTCTCCCACCTCAAACTCCAATGGCCTATGCCTTCGGTCAGCATAACTCTTCTGGCGACTGCGTGCCGTTTCAAGCCTCTACTTAATGATTTTAATCTTCTCTATTGTCTCCTAGACCATTTCTGGTCCCAACAAAGTTGTCTCTCCAACTTCTACCCAGTAGATAGGAGATCTGCATGGCCTACCATACAATGCCTCGTAAGGTGCCATCTTAATACTAGACTAATTGCTGTTATTGTATGCAAACTCTACCAATGGAAGGTAGGCCTCCCAGCTACCTTGAAAATCCAGCATGCATGCTCGAAACATCTCCTCCAAGATCTGAATGGTACGTTCTGATTGCCCAACTGTCTGAGCATGATAGGCAGTACTGAACATCAACTCCGTACCCATAGCCTGCTAGAGACTGTGCCAGAAACGAGATGCAAATCAGGGATCCCTATCTGACACGATTGATATCGGAGCTCTATTTAGCCTCACAATCTGATGGATATATAACCGAGCCAAACTATCCATGGTGTTAGTTAAACAAATCGGTAAAAAATGAGCTGACTTTGTTAACCTGTCTACTACCACCCAAATAGTATCATGCTTCTTGGGAGATTTGGGCAAGAAAGTAACGAAGTCCATTATAATGTTTTCCCACTTCCATTCTGAAATCGACAATGGCTGAAGCAATCCTGCTGGTCTTTGATGCTTTGCTTTTACTAATTAGTAAGTTAAACACTTGCTTACAAACTCAGCTACATCTTTTTTTATCCCAGCCCAAAAGAACTGTCGGCAGAGATCTTGGTACATCTTTGTCCCTCCAAGATGTACTGTAAACTTAGAGTGGTGAAACTCCCTCAATACTATATCTCGAATTGAAATTGGCACAAACAACCTTCCCTGAAACCTCAATCCTCATCTGATCCTATCGTCCAACCAGGTATGATCTCATTACTACTCATCCGTACTTGATACTCATTAGTCTCAGCATCAGTACCTTGGGCCTCCACAACTCTGCTTAGTAAGGTAGGCTGTACCACTGTAGAATATAACATTGCTCGATTTTCAACCTCCTGATGGCCAAGTCCAGACGCACCTAAACTATCCATCATCCTCCACTCCTACACTGCCACATTAGCCAAGGTGGCATGGGTCTTCCAGCTCAAGACATTAGCAACCACGTTGGCCTTGCCCAGATGGTAATGCAATTCAAAGTTGAAGTTTTCTATGTACTCGGCCCATCTCCTCTGCCTCAGATTCAGATCCCTCTGAGGAAAGATGTATTTCAAGCTCTTGTGGTTAGAGAAAACTTCAAATTTCTACCCATAGAGATAGTGCCTCCAGCTCTTGAGTACAACGATAACTGCTGCCAACTCAAGTTCGTGCACCGGGTAATTCTTCTCATGAGTCTTTAGATGCTGAGACCCATAAGCTACTACTTTCCCTTCTTGCATCAAAACACAGTCCAAACCTTTCTTAGATGCGTCGTAATAAACTGCATACCCTAATCTTCTTTCTGGGATCACAAGCATTAGAGCAGAAGTCAATTTTTTCTTCAATTCTTGGAATAAATGCTTGCAAGCTTCATCCCACACAAACTTAACCCCCTTCTGATTTAATCTCGTCATCGACCCAGCTAGTCGTGAAAAGTCTAACACAAACCTCCGGTAGTATCCTGCCAGCCCAGGAAACTACGGATTTCAAACACGGTTGTTGCCTTGGCCAATGTATAACTGCCTCACATTTTGAAGGGTCTATTGTAATACACTCACCAGATACCACATGCCCAAAAAGTTTTACCTTCTAGAGCCAAAATTCACACTTACTAAGCTTGGCATATAGCTAGTGGTCCTTCAAAGTCTGAAGCACAATCTGCAAATGCCTCTCATGCTCTTTCTTCGAGCGTGAGTAAACCAACACATCATCGATAAAGATGACCACAAACTAATCTAGATACTTACTAAATATTCAATTCATTAGATCCATGAACACTGCTGGTGTATTTGTTAACCCAAATGCATAACTAAAAACTTGTAATGGCCATACCAAATCCTAAATGCTATCTTGGGAACATCCTCTGGTCGCACCCTCAACTGGTGATAACTTGACCTCAGGTCAATCTTCGAAAAGTAAACCGATCCCTTCAACTGATCAAATTGGTTATCAATCCTCGGTAAGGGGTATCGATTCTTGATAGTGACTCCATTCAGTCTCCTATAATCAATACATATTCTGAGTGTGCCATCATTTTTCGCTACAAATAGTACTGGTGCACCCCATAAAGATGTGCTAAGTCGGATAAACCCTTAGAAGTTAGATCTTCGATGTGAGCTTTCAATTCAGCTAGCTCTACTGGTGCTAATCGATAAGGTGCAATGGATATCGGCTCGGTCTTTGGAACCAAGTTTATTGTAAACTCCACTTCTTTTTTTGGTGGTAATCTAAACAAGTCTTCCAGAAATACTTTCAAAAATTCACAGACAACACGTGGTAACTTAGTCATACTCTGTTCCTTGCCCTCCATGGTCATGCTGGTAAACAGGCTACAAAGTTTCACTCTTCTTTGCCCATCAAGAGAAGGCAAAGCCCAAGGACCATAACGATCCCCTGTGAACTTGATCACATTTCCCTCAGGAGTATACGAAGTCACATGACCATTGGAATAATCAATAAATGCTTGGTAGGCTACCAGCCAATCCATACCGAGTATCACATCAAAACTATCCATCTTAAGCATTATAAAGTCATGAGAAGACAGATAATCATCTACTGAAGCACCCAACTGAATAGACATCACAAAACCCTTACAAATCTTACTCAATTTAGAAAATCCCTCAATTGGGGTCTCAACACACATAGGTAGAGACAGAAGCTCAATAGGCAAACCAAGCGTAGAAACACAACTCTCAGAAATAAATGAATAAGAAGCCTCAGTATCTATCAAAGTTTTAATCTGTATAGCAAAAACTATAAATGTACCTCGATCACAATTGGCTCCGCGGGTCTTTTAGTCAAGCTACTGAGAATACCCTCCCCCAAATGGGAGTTACTGGTAGCCTTCTTCCTCTCTACCCCTACTGTGGACTACTCTGAGTTGTCCTCTTAGCACTTGGGGCACCACCCTGTGGCCCTTGCCGAAACTGATTCTGAAAAGTCTATGATACTGTAGGTCTGTTACTTTGGACAGATTATGCTGGCTACTGAAACCTCGCTGTACTATTGCCTCGAGGGTAATTTCTAGAGATATGACCTGGCTAACCACAAGAAAAACATGTTGGTGGTTTTAACCTACGCTTAAACCGTGGTCCGAATCGCTACTCAGTCCTAGCTGATGTATTCTTTAGTGGGTAGTGATATTTCTTGTGCCCTGGTAGGTGACAGATGTGGCACACAATCGGCCCCCTAAGACTGTATATTTATTCTGGCTTGAGTAGGAACCACACTCCCTTGCTGGAACTGCTATGGCTGGGATTCACTATGTCCTTCTCTTTGTCTCTTCTTATTTTTGTTTTCCTAACTGTGGGGCAACACTTTTCCCTTGTTTACTTTCATTCATTGCCCTGACATCATTCAAGTCCTTCTCAATGGTCATAGCTCTGCCGGTTAGTATTTTGTAGTCATCTAGTCCTAATGGAACAACTCTGCTCCTTATGGCCACACGCAAGCCCCTTTTAGAACGCTTGTAGCGGTATCATTCGGTGGATACTAGCTCAGGAGCATATAAGGAGAGCGAAGCAAACCTCTACTCATACTCTAGTACTATCATGGTCTCCTGAGTTAAGGCCATAAACTTATCCCTCTTCGCATTCCTGAAAGATATAAGGAGAAAGTTCTCACGAAACAACTCTTGGAACCTCTCCTAAGTCAAAGCTGCCACATCCTATGAACCTTCTATAGAACTCTACCACATAGCAGTATCACTCGTAAATTGAAAGGTAACAAGAGAAATCCTCGTCTGAATATCTGAAGGGCCTTGAGGATTTTCTTGTATTAGTTGAGAAAACCCTCAGCAACATCGGAGTCTGGTACTCTATCATAACTGGGAGGCTTCATTCTCCTGAAGCGCTTTAAGGAACTCGCTGGCTAGCTAGAAGTTGGTAGAGGTCCCACTCGTGCTCCACCTCCTGTAAGCACTGCCATGGCTGCTGCCATCTAATGCATGAATATGGTAGGATCAAATGCTGCAGGTGTCTAAACTAAAGGTTATCCAGATTGCACCTTCTTTTGTTGTGGCATTGGGGCCACTCCTGGCTAAGCCTCAAGCCCTGCACCAGCATTAGACCCTTGCTCGTGGGTCAAATTTGTATGAACTTCCTCAACTGGGGCACCATGGCCGAAACTAGCCTGAGCTCCACGACCACGGCCACGACCATGACCAGACTGAGCCACATGACCTTTGGGTCATCCACGACACCTACCCCTAGCAGCTGGTGCAACTCTAGGTGCCATCAAGTTAGAAATAAGGAAAAAGAAAATAAAATTTAGATTTTGAAATTTTAAGGCCTTAAAATCAAAACATGTAAAACACATTTCAAAACACATAATCTCAAGGTCATAAATTTTCCCATTGTCCCAAGGTATTTCTAAACCTAGGCTCTGATACCAAGTTATCACGCCCTAAAATCCACTACTCGGGAATGTGGGGACTATACCCACAAATACACATCAAACCACATTGAGTATAACTTAATCAGAGCGGAAGCTAATTAAAATAAGTGTTATTCAATTTTTGAATATTCAAAATATCTTTAAAATGCCCTAAAAATGGGCTACAAAACCATTCAACAAATATGGGCCCAAATCAGTACTCCATTACATTATTTTTTTTAAATCATTCGAATGCAAAATAAAATAATTCATCCAACTATGCCCACAAAGACGACTAGCTAACCAGCTTATCCATCACGAGCATCAACGCCTGCATTACCAACTATAGTAGAGGTAAGCATTAAATTACACGTGTCCTCAAAAAGTATTTACAAAATATAATTTCTTAATCATGCAAAATAATCAACACTTTATCAATATTAATAAAATTAAGATCTTATAATTTCCAAAATTTTCATACTTAATTGTACTGTTCTAATTAAATTATTGCTTAGCCATGATCCCACAATCTCATTCTAAAAATAAATCACATCATGTCATTCACGTTACCATATAGCAAGATCATAGTGTGGGTCAGGTATTCTGCACGTTTAGTCTGTGGCCTCAGAACTAAACCAAAAATAAATCCTCGGGCCTTAGCCATGATGTAAAATTGATGTCATAGTCCCAAAGGTACTCATCAAATCCCTAGACCTCAGTCGTGGGGTACAATTGGTCCAACAGTCCCAAATTTACTCATCTTGCGCTAGTAAGAAAACCAGTCCTGCAGTCCCGGTACTAATATCTATTAGTAAAAACCGTATATATACTTTGTAGGTTTCTAGCCTACTGGTTATGCTAAACCACTCTGCGCAGGTTTTGGGGCTTTTGACCCTTGGGTTCTAGAACCCATTCTTTTTAGTACCTTTAATGACCCCAATAATCCAAAAATCAAATCTCAGTTAATTCTTTTAATTAGTAGCACATCATAGACAAGAGTTCTCCCTAAATCTGGTTTCTTGTTTTTATTCTAGTTCTTATTAAATTTTATGAAATAATATAATCCCGGGTCTAAGTTTCATGATGCCCGATACATGCACGTCTTTTACGTAACAATCAAGTTTAATGTAATATCGTATAATAAAGTACACAATAAAAATGCATACTAATCAGATTTAATTAGCCATAAGAGAATTTTAATAATTAAATAATATATATATATCTTTCTAAAATTCTCCTTTAATTTTAATTAAAATAATATTTATTTAATCATCTAAAGTTTTTCTTCCAAAATAATTTTATTTAAATATTTATCTAAATAGCTCACTTCTAATTAAGTTCAATCCAATGTTCAATAAAATCTTAAATAATGCCACCCAATCGAAATAATAGATTATTCAATAAGTAAAAAAAAAAAAAAAAAAGAAGAAAATTTTAGTTTGAAATCTGTGTACATACATTTATTAATACCCATATTGCTTTGGCCTAATTAATAGTTTAACTCCCAAAATCAATTCACATAGTAACATTTATAACTTTTCCATTTCAGTTCATATAGGAAGCCTCATATGTATGATCATAGGCATTAATGTACATACATAAATCTCAAACTCAATTTATAGAGCAAGTCTGACTTTTATATTCATGATGCATAAAATTTCTATTCAATTCTCGTAGCAAGCCACACATTTATATGAATATTAATATAGACTTTTAATCCAATCAGTACATTCATGAGTATTAATATATACATACATTAATTCTAAATTCAATTCAAGTTTACCTTTATATATTAGTATTAATATATATGCAATTCATTTTACACGACAATCCTCACTTTCACATTAATGTGTATTAGCATATATACATGTAAATATTTCAATTATAACAATACACTAATATACGTGTGTCAGTAGATATATTAACTCCCAATTAAATTCACATATTCATAACTTCTGATTAGATTCACAGTCAGTTATATATATATTCATGAGTATTAATGAATATGGACAAATATCTCAATAATAATGTATCTACAACAGTCAACTATATACATGTAATTATATATATATATAAATCTTAGTGTAGAGTAATAATTTGGCAACACACAAAATACATATATTTATACATTTTTATTCTAATTATAATAAAACACCTAATCAGATTTTATATGCTTACATTTCACATGAATTAAAAAAAAAAAAAAAAAATCTTATAAACATGATCCCACCTACCTCTCTGCACACGCAGAAGATCATTGTGCAAAGCGTATCTACTAACTCAAGTTGGCCTTTTTAACCCTCTATGAAAAGTCTGACAGCACTTCGAATCTCTTGGAAGACACATACAAAGAAACCCTTCCCCCTCCTCCTTCTCACAACCTTGTGAGAAGAGCAAGAAAACTTCTTTCTTTATTTCTTTCACACACACTCTCTTTATCTATCTCTCTCTCTCTCTCAAAATCAAATGTTTTGGAAAAATCTGGAGACTAAGTATAGAAGGGTATTTATACAACTGGCGACTTTGCTGGGGACCTAGCTCTTGCTTTGACGGTTCAACCAAAGTTTATTCTCTATCCAATCGTAATCTCACATCATAATCTCTAGTTTTTCTAATAAAAGCATAAAACACATTTTCCACTAGGATGCATACATTTTTATATCTGTTTTATGCTGTCTATATTAACCTATTCAACTACAAATAAATTACGTGCATGTATATACTTGATCTGTTTTGTAGGGTGAGTGCTTTACTGCTTTCCTTATGTGTCATAAATTTGTACTTTCCTAAATTACACGCTGCCCACTTCATTAAACCTATTTTGCATAACCTTTATTATCTTTTAGTTAGTTGAGGGAGGTCAGTAGGTCTCTTCAGGGTATGATTGTGTATGTCGTCCCCTTGATAGGTGTACCAAACTCCTCCTGGCTAGATCATTAACCTGAGAAGGGTTTTCTTCAGAAAACTAGAGGTTTGAAGATTCGTTGGTCTTCACCTTTTTGAGGTGCATTAAGTCAAGCCGTGAGCCTCATGTCATATGTAGTCAAGCCATAGGCTAGAGCCTCGCGGAACCCAATTTTTATAGGAATATTGGAGAGGACGGTACAAGCCCATTTATTCCCTATTGCATAAAGTATACATCAATCCGTACGTAGTAGAGGAGACAACTCATTGTTGTCTCTACATAGAAATAATACCTACCCATTCTTGTCTAAAGAATTGAGTCCCACGAAGACCATTCATTTATGCATAGTGAACCCTTGAGGTTCACCCTTTCAAATAAAAAGAGATTGTCACTCAAGTCTAAGTATGCCTTGAATTTGTCAACTAAGTAAAAATCAATGCATATCCCAATTGAAAACCTAAATTTTATCAAATCTCACATCAAAACTGTCAAAAAGTTTGGCCTAAAACTCAGTCGTTTTTGAGTTTGAGAGTCGGTAAAAATCTCCAAACCTAAGAAACTTTCTCAAGAAATACTCCCTAGAGTTTTCATCTTCAAATTGAGTCACAGTTTTAACTCGAAACTCTACTGGATTTGGGATAGAAATCGCATTTTAGAGTTTTTCCAAATTTCTATCTAGATTTACAGTTTTATCAAAACCTTACCTAAGAATCTATGACAATTTCAACCTGAAGCTCTATTGGATTTAAGGTATAATTTTTGACAAAAACTCATACCTGAAATTCGTCTCAAAGTTTCAACTTTAAACTCTACTGAAATTCTGGTAGATTTTGAACTAAAATATGTAAAGACAAAAGCTCAGTTGGATCAATAAGGGGCACCCATTCAAATAAAGAAGAAGTTCTATCAAGCTAAAGAATCGAAGATTCAAAAAAGAAGATTCGATGACTTGAAGAGTAGATAGGAATTTCATTTTGTTCTTGATGTATATGTATTAATTGCATTTTATAAATGAACACTCGTTTTAATTCATTCAATTCTTTTATTATTGAAGAATTTGAACGGGATAAGGTAATAAAATGAGGGCTTCAATAATAATAATAATAATAATAATAATAAT